>WBNM01037794.1:0-14782 GCA_013399055.1 Ramphastos sulfuratus | reverse complement strand
ATTCTATGATTCTGTGTTTGACTGTACAGAGATCAAAGCACGTCTAGCTGAAGTTCTATGAATGTTTGGTTATAAGGATCTGACCTTGTCACTGTCATGGTGTCAGAGAGGAGTTAAACTGCAGATGCTGCCTTTTCTGAAAAAGTCATACCCAAAATGGTGTCTGGGCACAATGGGACTGTGCTGAATGATGAATTGTTAAGTAGCTGCTTCTCTACTTCACCCCAGAGGGGAATGCTGCAGTAGTAAATGAAGCAGTTTGTATACACATACAGATTATGAAGCAGGCCAGAGGAATATTTTTAAGAGTGAGTACCACATTATGAAGACACAAAGTCACTCTTGATGACTTTTCACAACAAATGGCTTGCCATGTTGGCAAACTGTGCTTCTTTACTTAGAATCATAGAATGGCAGGGGTTGGAAGAGACCTCTAGAGATCATACAGCCCAGCTCTGCTGCCAAAGCAGGATCTCCTAGGACAGGTCACACAGGAATGAATCCAGGCTGGTTTTTAAAGTCTGTAGAGAAGGAGACTCTATAAACTCTGCAGGTAGCCTGGTTCAGGGCTTTGTTGCCCTCACCATAAAGAAGTATCTTCTCATGTTGAGAGGGAACTTCCTGTGTTTCAGCTTGTACCTGTTGTCCCCTTGACCCATCACTGTGCACCACCAAAACCAGAGTGGTGCACTCATCTTGACACCCATCCCTCAGATATTTATAGACATTGATAAAGACCCCTTCCCAGTCTTCTCTTCTCACAGTATCACAGTATCACAGTATAGCAAGGTTGGAAGAGACCTCAAAGATCATCAAGTCCAACCCACTACCACAGACCTCAAGACTAGACCATGGCACCAAGTGCCACGTCCAAACGTGCCTTGAACACCTCCAGGGACGGTGACTCCACCACCTCCCTGGGCAGCCCATTCCAGTGGGGAATGACTCTCTCAGTGAAGAACTTTCTCCTCACCTCGAGCCTAAACCTCCCCGGGCACAGCTTGAGACTGTGTCCTCTTGTTCTGGTGCTGGTTGCCTGAGAGAAGAAAGCAACCTCCTGCTGGCCACAACCACCCTTAAGGTAGTTGTAGACAGCAATAAGGTCTCCTCTGAGCCTCCTCTTCTCCAGGCTAAACAATCCCAGCTCCCTCAGCCTCTCCTCATAGGGCTTGTGCTCGAGGCCTCTCACCAGCCTCGTTGCCCTTCTCTGGACACGCTCAAGCACCTCAATGTCCTTCTTAAATTGAGGGGCCCAGAACTGGACACAGTACTCAAGGTGTGGCCTAACCAGTGCAGAGTACAGGGGGAGAATGACCTCCCTGCTCCTGCTGGCCACACTATTCCTGATGCAGGCCAGGATGCCATTGGCCTTCTTGGCCACCTGGGCACACTGCTGGCTCATGTTTAGGCGGGTGTCAATCAGCACCCCCAGATCCCTTTCTGTTTGGCTGCTCTCCAGCCACTCCGACCCCAGCCTGTAGCTCTGCATGGGGTTGTTGTGGCCAAAGTGCAGCCCCCGGCACTTGGATTTGTTGAAAGCCATTCCGTTGGACTCTGCCCATCTGTCCAGGCGCTCGAGGTCCTGCTGCAGAGCCCTTCTGCCCTCCAACCCACCAACATCTGCCCCCAGCTTGGTGTCAAGACTAAACAGCCCCAAGTCTCTCAGCCTTTCCTCCTCAGGCAGATGTTCCAGTCTCTTCACCATCCTCGTAGCTCTTCACCACACTCTCCAGCAGATCTCTGTCTCTCTTGAATTTGGGAGCCCTAAACAGGACACAGTATTCCAGGTGCAGTGTCACCAGGGCAGAGAAGAGGGGGAGGAGAACCTTCCAGGCACACTTTTCTTGATGCACCCTAGGGTACCATTGGCTCTCTTGACCACAAGGGCACATTGTTGGCCCACAGAGAACTTGCTGTCCACTAGGACTCCAAGGTCTTTCTCCATGGAGCTGCTTTCCAACAGGACAATCCCTAGTCTCTGCTGGTGCCCGTTGCTATTCCTCCACAGATGCAGGACTCTGCACTTGTCCTTACTGAACTTTATGAGGTTCTCCTTCACCTTCACTCAGCTTTCCAACCTAGCCAGACCTCACTGGATGGCAGCACAGCCTGACCTCCCCAGTCACCTCTCCCAGTTTTGTATCATCAGTGAACTTGCTGAGGGTGCTCTCTATTCCCTCATCCAGGTCACTGATGGAAATATTCAACAAAACTGGACCCATCACTGATCCCTGGGGAATACCACTGGCCACAGCTGAAACGACCTCCTGCCCAGCACAAAGCCACAGACCTCAGATATCCTGAAACTGAGTATGTTGAGATCATTTCTCATGTCTAGTAAGCAAGATAAAGTCCACTAGTATAAAGCACCTCCATAATGGTACAGGTGCCTCTACACCCAGCTTTGTGCCTGTGACTACAAAACAGTACTTGTATAACTGCACTTTAGCATAGGCTGTCTGTAGAAAAAACAAAGAAATGGAAAAATTTGGGTGAGTAAATCAAAGGTTTCTTGCTTCAGCAGATGTCCAATACCTGAAACTCCCAGGCTTGGCACTAAGCAGCTTTAGGTGGTGGAGTCACCTTCCCTGGAGGTGTTCAAGAAACATGTGGACATGGTGCTTGGGGACATGATCACGGTGGTGTTGGGCTGATGGTTAGACTCCATAATCTTAGAGGTCTCTTTCAGCCAAAACACTTCCCTGCCTGTGGCAGGGGGTTGGAACTAGATGATCCTCGAGGTCCCTTCCAACCTTACCATTCTATGATTCTGTAAGACTTTAATTCAGCCAACATCTCCTCAAGAAAGGTGTGCACCACCTGCTATATTACAGCGGGACCACTTTTTACTCTCAGACAACATTACAGGAACAAGTTAGCCACATTTATTCCCATAAGATAAAATGTTACAGATGTCACTGAAACTGGAAACAAACTCAAGAAGAAAAAGCAGATGAGGGAGGGCCTATGCTTTGAACTCTGACAGTGGCAGCTGTAGTAATGGGGGCAGCTTAGAATCAGAATCATTAAGACCTTTAAGATGAGCGAGGCTAGCTGTAACCCAGCTACCATGATCACTAAAGTGTATCCTGAGGCATCGCATCTACAAGCTTCTTCAACACCTCCACCACCTCCCTGGGCAGCCTGTTCCACTTGCCTGACCACTCTTGCAGGAAATCAGTTGTTCCTAATACTGAACCTAAACCTCCCCTGGCACAACTTCAGCCCATATCCCCTTGTCCTGTTGCTAGTTAGCTGGGAGAAGAGACCAACACCAGCCTCACTCCAATCTCCTTCCAGAGAGCTATAGAGAGCAGCAAGATCTCCACTCAGCCTTTCTCCAGACCGAACAACCTATCTCCTGCAGTCACTCCTCGTATGCTGTGATCTCCAAACCCCTCACCAGCCTCACTGTCTCTAGACACCCTTAAGACCTCACTATCTTTCCTATGCTGTGGCATCCAGAATTGAATACAGCACTCAAGCTGTACTTAGCAGACCCAGGTATCTGTTAAAGGTGTGTAACAGCCTTGGTTCCCTTGAGAAGGGTGAGGCTGTGCAGCAGAGTGCTGGTCTGCTCCTGATGGAGATGCTATGGGGCATGGAAGGACTGGGAGTCTATAGCCTTGTACCCCAGTACAAAGAGCACTGCCATTGGCACTGCCCAGTCCCCAGAGCCTGAAGTCTAAGCCTTCTTTTCTTGGGCTTTTCCTGCCTGGACCATTATTTTAGTTTGCTTAGCTGTAACAGCAAGTTTTTAATGGTTAGGTGGCTTTTTATTTTTCGCTTAGCTTTGTATAATCATGTGGTGCAACCATAATTTTGATATGGATAGTAACTGCAAGTAGTTACTGAATGCAGAATGAACCATTAATGGTGCCAGCCTAATGATGCAATGCAGAGCAGAGAAATGGGGGCATGGGATATCGCTGAGCCTGGGAAAACAGAGGCCAAGGGTGCAGAGCAGACAGAAATGAATGGGATGATAGGTGTGGCCTTAGAAGTGGGACACAGGATGATATGGGAGACCCCAGAGGTAGAAATAGCTCACCAATGGCCAGTCACTGAGAGTTAAAGGAGTTCAAAGAAGCAAAAGTAGGTTTAGGGACAACAATGAACAGAAATGGAACAGCACTGGGACAGAAATGTGCCCTTGTGGCTAAGAAGGTCAATGGCATCCTGTGGTGCATTAAAGAATATTGCAAACAGGCCAAGGGAGGTTCTCCTCTCCCTCTGCTCTGCTCTGGTGAGACCACATCTGGACCACTGCATCCACTTCTGGGCTCCCCAGTTCAAGAGGGACAGGGATATACTAGAGAGTGTTCAATGGAAGCTACAAGGATGATGAAAGGACTGGAACATCTGTCTGAGGAGGAAAGGCTGAGAGACCTGGGGCTATTTAGTCTGGAAAAGAGGCGATTGAGAGGAGATCTTACTGATGTTTATAAATATCTGAATGATGGGTGTCAAGAAGAGGAGACCAGTCCCTTCTCAGTGGCATCCCAAGATAGGACAAGGGACAATGGACACAAACTGTAAGACAGGAAGTTCCACCTCAATTTGAGGAAAAATTTCTTTACTGTAAAGGTGGCAGAGCACTGGAGCAGGCTGCCTGGAGAGGTTGTGGAGTCTCCTTCTCTGGAGACTTTCAAGACCTGTCTGAATGTGTTCCTTTGTGACCTGCCCTAGGTGATCCTGCTTTGGTAGAGCAGTTGGAATGGATAATCTCTGGAGGTCCCTTCCAACCCATACCGTACTATGACTGTGTGATTCTATAGGATGTGTAGGCATCCATATGGAGGCACTAAGATATCTGAGGTGTGGGAAAGAAAGAGCTGCCTTCTCTGGGCTGAGATAAGCCCAGGACATCCTGCATAGGCACATTCAGCTGGGAGTCTGGTCTGAAGACTCAGATACACAAGGTGACCTATTCCCCTTGCCCCTCTCTGCCAACCTACTGCTTTCCTGCTTTCCCTGGCTTATGAATGTGGGATCCCTTAATCTATGATTAAACTACTGCCAACAAACCCTCGATACTGCATCGCTGTACCACATACTCCGTTTGACTGTGCTAGCACGCTGAGAACATGGCTTCTGTTTGCTTTTTCATGTCCCAACTCGACATCTCTTTGCCTGGGGCACTGATGCACTCAAAGCTGCCTCTGCCTGTGATTGCTAACGTATCTTGCAATGGATGCCAACAAAGGCTTTTCGTTGCTGGACGCCTACCCTCTAGGTATGGCACTGACCCTTCCCTTGTATTTCATGTGGGACATCCAACAGCCATCAAATGGCAGCACCTTTTTGTTAGCAAACATGCTGCAGACCAAAAAGCTCTTTGTCAGAGGCTCTTCCTCACTTGTCTCTGTTGATAAAACCTAGCAGCAGTTACCGGTGTGCTTTAAGGAATATACGTAAAGAATCTAAACATCCCATTTTCTTCCCTTTTCAACATTTTTCAGGAGTGTGCTGAAGCCTGAAAATATAATCAAGCTATCTTCTTTGTCTAATAGCTTTTCTGGACCAGTGAGTCCATCCAGTCCTGCTGACTTCTTTGTGTAATAACACGTTTCAGTGCAGAGAAGCTGATGATGCCAGGGACTCTTTTGCTAACAAGCAATTCCAAAAAGTAGAGGAAAAGTTAAGTTTCTCTGAACCTGTTACATTACTTAACATCTTTTCTGTAAAAGGCCAATAATGATGTGAAAGAATTATTTAGTATTCCACAAAAAATGTGTCAGAAATAACTTTTAACTGAAATTTCTTAGCTCATCTTTACTTTCAAATACTAATTTGATTGGAGAATGAAATGCCCTCATCGAAAACAAAAACCTCCTGTAAAGTTAACCCTACTTTATTTTTTTAGCAGTAAACTGGCACTATTTTTGTGCACGTCTGTCTATAACCCATGAGTAAATGGGTCCCTACTGGATAAGACAGTTACTCACAAGCTCACTGAACAATTTTCTCAGTGCTAGCATGAAATTATTCAAACAATTTGACAAGAAACTTTCCTGTCATAATTCTCTTCATTTTCCTCATCCAGTCAAGCCCTACTTCACTCTCGCTTGACTTGATATACTTCTCTGATGAGCAGCTCCCAGCATGGTTCCTCTGCTTCTTAGAGATCCTGTGGTGCTCAGGTCCCTGTTCCGCAGGAAACAAGCTCCACAGAACCAAAGTACATACTTAGATCCTGCTGCCAGAGCCCTGTCCTCCTGCCCAACTCACACAACCCCTGTTTTTAGCCTGCATCTCCTTTTGCAAAAAGACATCTCAAGGATGCAGGTGTACCATCAAAGCTCTTCAGAAGATCAGGTGCAAGAAAGACTGATCCACTGACCACACTGAAAGGGTGGACAAGCATTTATAGTTGCCCAGGGACGTGGTGGAGTCACCATCTCTGGAGGTTCTGTCAACATCTCTGGGGGTTCCCAGGAAACATATGGACATGGTGATGATAGGTCAATGGTTGGACTTGATCTTAGAGAGGTCTCAACTAAAACAATTCCATGATTCTACAAAATAGTCTCCCTGCCTAGGATCACCAGGCTAACACAACTGTATTTGAGATTGCCCACACAAAATCAAAACCAAAGTGCAGTGCACGTCATGAGGAGTTCACAACTTAAATGAAGTTAAAGGTGGAATCCTGGACAGCACAAAGGGAGATGAAGGTCTTTTTCACTTTAGGTATTAAAATTTTGGGATCATTTACAGGGAAACTGTGCCCTGCAATGCAGAGATGGAAGGCAGGAAAACTTGAGCAAAGCAAAAGGCAACAGTAGCAAAAGCAGTGCTGCCAGATCCCTAGAGCACTGGCTTTTGTCATTCTCCAAACACCTCAGCACCGTCTTGTGACATTGGGAAGATAATTTCCTTGCAATCCATACACCCACTCTTCTGACCAATGTCCTCAGGCTTTCCTTTCTGGTTAGTCTAAGGAAGCATTTTGCCACAGACTTTACTCTTAGCCTTGCTTGCTTATATTAAAGCAGGATTTGGTCCCTTAAGATGTCAGATTTTTTCAGTTTAACTGCTTGGGAGGAGCATACCTGAGAAGTCACAACTTTAAAGTCCCTTCTCCTTTGCAGACATTGGTGCTTTCACAGTATCACAGTACAGCAAGGTTGGAAGAGACCTCAAAGATCATCAAGTCCAACCCACTACCACAGACCTCAAGATTAGACCATGGCACCAAGTGCCACGTCCAAACATGCTTTCTATCTGTTCCTAATTTGTATATGCTGGTTTGACATATTCATGCAGAACTCAACATTTAAACCTGTTTTCCTGCTTCTTTCTTACTTCAATACTGCAGTTTACCTTCTGGGTTCTCCACTGCCCCTGAGAAGGTAAAATAGCTACTTCTTGGTAGCTCACTAGGAGGAGGAAAAAAAGGAAAAACTGGATGGAGTTCAGAAAGCAGCAACAAGGAAAAAGATCAAGGGCTAGAGAGACACATTAGTGGGAAACTACTTTAGAAAGCAAGTATGTATAGCTTAACCAAACAATGACAGAAGAGGCTGTGGTAATTAGAACCAGCTGAATATTGCAAACACCAAAGGGCAATGATAGATTGTCCCAAGTTGCTCAAGGAGGAGTTGTCTTAAAAAACAAGGTGGGAATTCTTCCCAGCCAGTCTGAAACAGCAAAAATAAGTTGGTAGAGAGTTTGTGTCAGGAGGAAATAGGAGCAAAGCAGCCAGCAGGGATGAGTGAGACTGGGAGAAGTGATCTGGAATAAGGAAAGGAGGAAGGACTCAGTAGGATCTAAAATCCCCTCACAGACACCCTGCAGTTTTGTAGTATGAGTTGCCTGGGTCCTTTCCTAACATCACAAACAGAGCACAACTTCACCGCTTCAGCACTCTCTCAGTTGATCAAGACACTGCAAATGATTACCCTCACTTTCTCACCCTCTCATCTATAAGGACACAAAATGGAGTCCACTCTACCTTTTACATTATTTCACCAAACAAGAATAAACAAAGCTCCCTCCACTCGAGTATTCCTCTGCCCCATCTTTATTTGCAACTCTCTTATGTTTAAAACCTGCACAAACCCCTGTTACCTGATTGTCATTTTCAAATCACTTTGAAATACAGAACTTCTCCTCTTAGGTCTTTTTTGCCACTAGAGCCACACCTGTGAGCATTCATTCCCTTTTAACATAGGCACTATGGTCTTGGCCTCTACTGTTACTTCTATTTCACCTGTTTTTAAAGCAACAGAAAAGTGCTTCATGTTTAATGCTTTTCCTGGCCCCTCTGTTGTAGACAGGGCTTCCTCTGTTCTCAGGGAGAGCCCACAGAGACTTTTTTTCCTTCTCTCTCTCCTTTCTTTTTTTGGCATTTATTCTGGCCAAGCTCCCTTCTTGCCTCAGTTTCCTAACTGTGCTGTATTAGATACCTCAACCCTGTCTGACCTGGCAGCAACAGGTCCCTGTTGATTTCAGCATACCAAGACACAGAGCTATCTGCTATCTCCTCACAGTCCTCATGTGGTTGCTGTCATTGTTACTGTGGCCCTTACCTCTCTGAAAAAGCCAGTTTTACAAAGCAGAAATCAATCATAAGGAAAACCAAAAGGACAAATGTCAGCAATTAAATGAGTCTTAGGAATTGATTAACTTCACTGAGTGCTAATAAAAGATCATAACCCACATGACGGTGGTGGTAAAAAAGGGTCCATATCCTGACAAGTACTTAGGTGTCTTTACCAGGTGTTAATTACCTTGCTGCAGCTAAGGTTATTTAAAATACACTCAGAGGACCAGATCATAGAATCATAGAATCAACCAGGTTGGAAGAGATCTCCAAGCTCATTCAGTTCAACCTATCACCCAGCCCTACCCAATCAACTAGACCATGGCACTAAGTGCCCCATCCAGGCTTTTCTTCAACACCTCCAGGGATGGAGACTCCACCACCTCCCTGGGCAGCCCATTCCAATGCCAATCACTCTCTCTGGCAACAACTTCCTCCTAACATCCAGCCTAGTCCTCCCCTGGCACAACTTGAGACTGTGTCCCCTTGTTCTTTTGCTGGTTGCCTGGGAGATCAGTACAATGAGGTATTTCTGCCAAAGCAATTAATGAAGCACTCATGAGGTGCCCATTTTTCAGTGTATGCTTGAGAAATAATTAAAAAAAAAATACATGTGAATAAAACAAGTTTTGGAAATCATCACAATGAAACTCTTGGGAAGCTCAGTGTGTTTTGGCTTATTCAAGAAAGGTCAAAGAGATGCCTTGATGATAGTTTACAACAGCTTACAACACACTGTAACAGATTCCATGGGAAAATCACTTTAGATTTTAGGTAGCTTTTTGGTCAAAAGCAGAACAAAAAGCTCCAACTGTTGGAGACTGAAACTAATTGCAATCAGGAAGAACATTTTTTTTTTCTTTTTAATGAGGATTAGAAGTAAACACAAAGAAATCTACCTCATGTAGAAGTTGTCATTCTTTATTACTTAGAGACTTCAAAGCAGGACCTGGAGACCAGTGACAAGTAGTGTCCCTCAGGGGTCAGTGCTGGGACTAGTGCTGTGTAACAGCTTTGTCAGTGATATGGACAGAGGAATTGAGTGCACCTTCAGCAAGTGTGCAGATGACACCAAGCTGTNTTGTGGCCGCTCCCTCCCTGGAGGTGTTCAAGGTCAGGTTGGACAAGGCCTTGATTGACCTGTGCTAGTGGGAGGTGTCCCTGCCTATGGCAGGGGGTTGGAACTAGATGATCTTTGAGGTCCCTTCCAACCTTACCATTCTATGATTCTATGATTCTATGATTCAAACTCCTGTACATGAGATGTTGCTCTAACACAGCAGCTGTGTGTTTAGTTCAGCAGAAGCTGAATGAATGTATCTGACCTACTTAATGGTCCTCATGATGAGTTATGTTCTATGAGCCTAGACATCACTGCTGAGTTGCCAGAACAGAGAAACAAATCTAACTTGGTGGCTCTCATTGTGCGCTGCTTACACCACTAATTGATGTTATCTGTCCTAATTGATTAGGAGAAGAGAAGGCTGCAGAGAGACCTTGTTGTGGTCTTCCAGTACTTAAATGGTATAAGGAAGCTGGGGATAATGTTATTAGCAGGGCCTGTTGTGACAGGTCAAGGGGCAATGTTTTAACCTGAAAGAGGGAGATTCAGACTAGACAGAAGGAAGAAATACTTTACACTGAGAGTGGTGAGACACTGGCCCAGGTGTCTCATCCCTGGAACCACTGCAGGTCAGATTGTTTGGGGCTCTGAGCAACCTACTCAGGTGTCCCTGCTGATTGTAGGAGATACGGACCAGACAACCTTTAAAGGTCATTTCCACCATAAAGCATTTTGTGATTGTATGATTAGATAGCTAAAACCAGCAAATACTATAAACATCATCTTCACCTCTTCAGGGTCTGTGGTTTATGTCAGTATAATTCTGCTACTGAAAGGATATAAAGCTGCAAGGCAGAGCAGCAAGCCCCATAAGAAAGAGTCAAACCAGAAGAGTATACCAGGCATGTGTAAGTCTTATAGGCCCCTTAACTCCTCCATAACAAAATGAAAAGCCTAGGCCATCATCTAACCTGTTCCAGGCACTGAGCTCACAAGAGAGCTGCTCTTCACTGGAGCAAGACAAGTCACCTTTAGCCTGTTTGGTGGCAGGGCAATGCATTTGCAGCAGCAGCAGCAGCTTAAATGAAACAAGCCTAGGTTTTGCAGACAGATAGAAAGGGAGATTTGCCATACAGCCTTCCCATTTTATTTGCAGGCTCCTGAGAGCTGGGCTACATTCTAAAGCTTTGCCTGTGTTCCAAGTATCCAGATAGCACATTATTAGTCTTTCCTCTTAGGCAGGGCCTTAGTTCTGTCACTTTACCTGGGGAGGCTGAGGAAGCGCAGATCAGGTCGACAACATCCATTGACCATTTCCTCTTCTCAGTCAGTGTGACATTTCCTAGTGTTTTGGGAAACTTGTCTTTAAAATTCTTGGTGTCCCATAACTTTCTAGTGCCTGTTGATCTGTATCACTTCAGAGCTGGCAATTGTAGAATCACAGAATGGTCTGGGTTGGAAGGGACCTTCAAGATTGTCTAGTTTCAAGCCAATGGGAAGGAATCGTGGGAAGGAACACCTCCTACTGGACCAGGTTGCTCAAAGTCCCATCGAATCTGACTTTGAATGTTCCCAGGCTTGGAGCTTCCATAACTTCTCTAGATAATCACCACCCTCATGGGGAAGAATTTCTTCCTAATGCCTAATCTAAATCCACCTTCATAGAATCATAGAATCATAGAATCATAGAATCAGTCAGGGTTGGAAAGGACCACAAGGATCATCTAGCTCCAACCCCCTGCCATGGGCAGGGACACCCTACCCTAGATCAGGCTGCCCAGAGCCTCATCCAGCTTTAAACACCTCCAGGGTTGGGGCCTCAACCACTTGCCTGGGCAACCCATTCCAGGCTCTCACCGCCCTCATGCTGAAGAACTTCCTCCTCACATCAGTCTGAATCTCCCTACCTCCAGCTTTGCTCCATTCCCCCTAGTCCTGTCACTACCTGATAGCCTAAAAAGTCCCTTCCCAATTTTTTTGTAGGGCGCCTTCAGATACTGGAAGGCCACAATAAGGTCACCTGGGAGCCTCCTCTTCTCCAGTTCTTCCTTCAGTTTAAAGACACTACCCCTCACCTTGCCACATCATGCCTTCTCCAGCTCTCCTGTAGCCCCCTTCAAATACTAGAAGGATACTTTAAGGTCTCTGTGAAGCCTTCTCTTCCTCACGCTGAACCCTCCCAGCCTGTCTACATAGGAGAGGTGCTTCAGCTCTCTAATCACATTTGTAGCCCTCCTCTGGAGCCATGCATGTCCTTGTTGTACTGATGACTCAGCACTGTAGGTAGGGTCTCAGCAGAGTGGAGCAGAGGGGCTGAATCCCCCCTCTCCACCTGCTGCCCACTCTGCTCAGTACCAGCCCAGGACACAGCTGGCTCTGGGCTGTGACTGCGCAATGCCAGCTCAGATCGAGCTTCTCAACAACCAGCAATAAAGCTGCTTTTAAGATCACCCTGACAAAATGTCCTCCAGATACACTCCCAGCTGTGGTGAATGATTGATCTGACCATCTTGGACATATGCCATGTCCACTGGCTACTTGCAAACTTTCTCATCAGACTTGTTAGTCAGAACTTCTCATGAACACAGCTCAGCACATGTTCTGCCTGAATTTTTATTTTTGACCAGAACTAATATGGCAGATCCTTGCTGTTTGTAATGTGCCATCTGTAGAGTCTTCAGGGTCACCCAGTTATTTTCTGTATTCCCTATGCAGAGAGATGTCATTGACATCAAGAATTTATGGAATGTCTAAATAAGCAGAGTCGAACTCATGGTTCAGAACACTTTTGCCGCTAATATTTCATCTAACAGAAATTCAGCTTTCCCCCAGGAAAACTGAACCCAAGGGTTTAAACACTCTTTAAGTTTATTATTTGATCTGAATGCTCCTATGAGGTCAATCCACCTCCTTCAATAGAAGTCAAACTAAGGGTTAAATGAATGCAGCTGTTGCAAATGAAGGGCTGCAAAACTTGACAGTGTGCTGCCATCTTGATCCCACATTAAAACTGCCTGAGAGCAAACCTTCCCAGCTTTGAGTTTCAAGGGCCCTTGAAGCAGAAGTGGAAAATCAGCTTACAAAGTCAGACAGATAAGGACAGTTTTTTGCTCTTTAGGTGTAATAGAAGATGTAATATCATTACTAGTGTTGTAGAAAGATAAAGGAAGAAATGTACATTGAGCATACACGAGGATTATAGGAGTAATGGAAATGTTCAGCTGTGAAAGGTATCAAGGAAGGTCTTTGGCTCAAGAGCTTACCTGGACATGGATCAGATGCAAAGTAATTTTCTCTAGCAATAGCAGTGAAGACCTGGATGTTCTTCACATTTAGAGCACGTTTGCGCATATGAAGGTGGGTGGCTGCATATGAAAGGAATTGACCTCCCTTATTTCAGTTTCAAATATGATTCACCAACTTAATACTCTTCCACTGTGCTGGTCTGAGGCTAATTGGAATATTTTAATGACAAAAAAAACTAGATTATAGGCTGTGAAAAGCAAACAATGGTGATGTCCACTCATAGGCTTGCTGAGATGTATAGAAACAAGGACACAAATATAGATAAGACAGAGAGTCTCTCTCTCTCTCTCTGGGAGCTGCTGTGTTTTCTGGCCTTTCTGCTGTGTAACCCAACTAATCACTCTGCTTCTAACCTCCCTTGCCAATCCTCCAAATTCACCTTGCACGTAAGGCAGACCCTGGGATAAGGTAGAGGGGTGGGAAGAAGGTGGAATGGTGGTTGGGAGCCCCTCCTGGGGACTCTGATTTCTGGGAGGGGTATTGTGTTTCTGTATTAACTTGTATACTTCTGTAACTATTCATGCCTATTGTGTATATATATCTGCTTGTATATTGTGCTAAACTGTAAATAGAGCTGCAGGCCTCAACTTCCAGCCAGCTGAGTCTAGGCTGGGTGATTTGCATTTTGGAGGGGTGAGTAACTCCCAAACCATCACATCCACCAGTAAGTGATGATTCACACCTTTAGAAGACCACACTCGATTTTTGCTGCGTGTTCAGCATCACAAAATCCATCATGTCCTTCAGGACTTCCCATGTTGCCTCAGCAGTGAAAATGCCATGCTGAACACAAAAGCTCCCATTCTGTCTGGATTTACCAGGCGGCACAAAACTCCTTAATTTCCATTAACAAAACGCATTGAATTAGCTGCCTGAACACATCACAAACTTCTCCCTGCAAATCCTTTTCCAAGTACTTTTTTTCCCTTTTTATTTTTGTTAACCTTTTATGAAGCAATAAGAGATATGCCACTGATGCCTCTGAAACAAGCAATTGCCTGCCCAAAATGCAACAACACTTCATGATCAACAAGAACCCAAGCACACACAATTCTTACCAGTAGGGCTGAACTTATTTCCAGAGGGTGAGTGTTTCAAGATCATTGGAGTTCCAATGCATATCCAGAAGTTCCTGCAGAAGACCAAAAAAAAAAAAAAAAAGGTGAGTATTCTTAAAAACCCCAGAGAGAAATAGCAAAAATCATTAAATCGTTGCTCTAGGCTGTGAGACCATTTCTAGGGATGCACCACACTTGGAGCTTNTTCTATTCTATTCTATTCTATTCTATTCTATTCTATTCTATTCTATTCTATTCTATTCTATTCTATTCTATTCTTTACCTGGGTTTCTAATCCAGTTATAGTATAAAGGGGGAAAAGTGGGCTTCAGGGACTGCATCCTCCTGAAAGCATTAAATTAGGAGCACATAAAGACAGTGTCAGCACTTGTAACAGCAAGACTGAGTTCCTGAAAATGATAGAAATAATGAGAGTCTAATGTTAAGGCAGAAAAAAAAAAAAGGCCAGACTTGCTTGGTGCACATCTTGCACATTAGTGATAGGACAAGAGGAAATGGCCTCGGTTGCACCAGGGGAGGTTTAGGTTTCACAGGGTTGTCAAGTCCTGGAGCCGACTGCCCAGCACAGTAGTGGAGTCCCCATCCCTGGAGGAGTTTCAAAGCCATGAGGGTATGGTGCTGAGTGACATGGTATAGTGGTGGCCCAGGTTAACAGCTGGCCTTGATGACTTAAGGTCCTTTTCCAACCAAACCAATTCTACCATTCTGCAATCAGTGGGCCATTCCAGCTTATCACAGCTCATAAGCTGGAATCCCATTGCCATTCTGTGCTGGTTTGAGCTAACT
>WBNM01037793.1:238535-320810 GCA_013399055.1 Ramphastos sulfuratus | reverse complement strand
GCTGGGAACCCTCCTGGGCAGTCTCTCTGTTTGGGAGGGGTTTTGAATTTCTGTATTACTTCTAACTTGTATGTAATTGTAAATACTTGTATATATGCTTGTAAATTTTGCAGTGCTGCAAATATAGTTTCATTTTAACTTCCAGCCATCTGAGTTAGCCTGGTGATTCCAAGTAGGGGGGAGGGAAATTCCTGAACCACCTCACAAGGTCTAGTGGAAAGCATCCTTACATTTGGCAGGGAGCTTGGAACAAGATGATCTTTAAGGTCCCTTCAAACCCAAACCATTCTATGATTCTGTGTTGTGAATGGGATAAGCTTCCTCTCATTTCTACAACTGAAAAGGTTACATAATGATAACCTGGAAAATCATAGTTATTAAGTAGCTTAACTTAAATGTCCACAATTTACTTTCCACAAGATCCCTTCTATGTTTTAACAGTTCTTGGGTTCTTGAATGTGCATTAGGACACTTGTAAAGCCTGGATTCTGGCAACATTGGGACACATTGTTTCTACCTCTCAATTACTGAATTACTTCTCTAAATCATTCTCAACAAAATGGTTAGACACATTTATTTTTAAGACAAGTTAAAAAGCAAGACACTTCTCTTGAATCTGTTCTCTGAGGAAAAAAAAATAATCCAAACCCCAGCCATTCTTTTCTGAAGCTTTAGATGCAGTCTCTCAGTCTGTACGTTTTCAGTCCAAATAGTATACAATTGGCAAATTTATAAGCAACTGAAAACAGGGTCTTGTGATGAGAAGTGTCAACTAAGTTTAACTGTTGGTGACATTCACAGCCTCGCCTATAATTAAGATCTGCCAGTAACCCAGAGGGGGCAGGCAGTGCAATAACTCTGCATACCTACACAAAAACCGCAAGGCTGCATTAAGTGGTATCATTCATTCCTCTGATGATCTGAAACAAACAAGCATCAAGTGATTTATACCATGTAATCAGTGTTCACAACCTCAGTAGAGGTACCTGAATACAGTACAGAAGCAAAAAATGAGCATCTGAACCCCCTTCTCAAGATTCCTACATACAAACCAGTAAATCAGTGACTTATCACCACATAAGGAAGCCAGAAGGGAAAACTTCACCAACAAACCAAACCACTCTGTTAGGTCAGAAGAAATACATGACTTTGACTCAGTCAGTTTTTACCGTGGTGAGTCATGGCTAGATTTGTCCTGATATGGCCAACAGTAATTACCAGACCTATCTTCTCATGGTTGACACTGTCCCAAAATGAAAAGACCAGAAAGGAAAAGGCCTTTTCCCTAATAAACTTAGTTCTGTGTCATTGTAAGGAGCATATTGAGATGTGCCTGACACCTGCATTCCCTTTTGTCTTAATCTGCTACTGTTTCTAAAGCCAGCTCTTCTCCAGATAGGTTCTTCTGTGTGTCTACTGACTACAAAAGCAAAAAGAAAACATTGCTCTAGCACAGCTCATTTACTCAACATACGACAATGTATTGTAGACCCATAAAGGGCTAAGAAATCCTTGATGATTTGAAACTCCATATTATGCTACCACACTTAGCAGAATTGCTGGATAACAGTGAAATAAAATCTGTTGTTAACTGAATAATTGTTTTATTCCTCCCCGTGGAACTGGAAGGAAGCATACAAACAATTCACGTTGTTTTATGGAAATTAAGACCAACACATTCAACTAGCTAAGAGGTTGTTTACCCTTTTTTTAAATCAGAAAACTATTTTTTTTTACCATTTATTTATGTTTTCAAGATTGTCTTGGCATCTGTTCTTAAAAAGCACAACAAAAGGCATACTTTTAACTACAAACAGTGACAAAGTACGGTAACATTCTGTTTTTTCCCTGCTGCAGAACTGCCAAGTAATAAGGATTTGCATGACTAAGCTTCTATTATGCTGACACATGCAAAACTGAGGAACAATTGTTCTTTCTAGTTTGACAACACTTAGAAGGGAAACACTCCTTTTACTGTCCTCTAGGACATGTTGAGCCTCAGAAAAGATGAACAGTATCATTCAACAAAATCAATTTCGAAATAGATGTTTAAACACCAAGTTCTCTTAAGGAGACACACTGGGATAGCAACCTTATGTGGGTTAAAGGTCACTAGGGACTTGACTAACACTTGCAAGCACAGAGTATTTGATATGACCCTGTGCAGAAACTGGCCACACCATTTGAAATTCACTTGCTTGGATCTAAATAAACATTTAGATAAGTTTCTTGAAGCACCTTTGCAAAAGTCCTGAATCTGCCAGCAAGATGTTGGATTAAAGCAATGCTGAGTTAAGGATAAAAATGTTAACAAACATTTTCAAACTTGGGTGCTTAAGGTTAATTTTACACCAGTAACTACCATTGGCCAACTTTTCTCTGGGAGCAGCACCTGTGGGTCCAGTTAACTTGAAGTGACTCAGAGTTGCTCAGCTGCCTAATTTTAGACATACATTTTTAAATGCTGCCCTCTTTCAGATGAAATTTCTCCTTATTTACTTAGTATCTTCCAATCACTAATTAGGGTTCAGCATAAATGACAACGAAATGTAAATACAGTGGAATTCTGTGCTAAGGTCCTTGGGGGTAATGAGGCACCATTTCCTTTCTAGACATCTAAACCATACCATAACTTACAGCATACATCTGCTTGAATGTCCATTACCCGAGATGTGNTCTTTACAGTGAGGGTGGTGAGGCACTGGAACAGGTTGCCCAGGGAGGCTGTGGCTGCTCCCTCCCTGGAGGTGTTCGAGGCCAGGTTGGACGAGGCCTTGAGTAACCTGTACTAGTGGGAGGTGTCCCTGCCTATGGCAGGGGGTTGGAACTAGATGATCCTTGAGGTCCCTTCCAACGTTACCACTCTATGATTCTACAATCTTTGACCTGTCTAGAGAATCCAGATGCTACATACATAGAATAAGACATAACCTTATAACTTCTAATTAAAAAAAAAAAAAAAAAAAGGCAAAGCTGTCAGTTGTAAAACATTCAGAAACTGGCTAACAGAGCACAACTATTACATCATCTCTTTTTCTCACCTACTATTACATCATTTCTTATTACTACCTCATGTAATCTCCCAAATGCTGTGGAAGTCTGTATGAAAGGCATTTCCAGGGACAGCATAGGATGCCCACATTTGTAAAGATGAAGAAAGAGAGCTAGCATTCAATACACATCAGCCTCAGCCTCTTGCAAAGGATTAAATGGACTTTGGATGGTGAGCCCAGCTTGGTCGTCGATTATGATCGTTGACAAAGCGATTTTGAAAGTTAGTGGAACTGTAATTAAAGCACAGGGGTGTGAGGGAGAGGCAGCTGCCACAATGTCCCAAATGTATCACGGGTACTGTTGCACCTTTAACATCTCATTGCTTCATTCTGAATAAACTTTCATTAATGGTAATCACCAGCAGCCATTTCCAGCTTAGTTTTGTAAGTAATGAGGCTTAAATGATTGTGCTATCTGTGTCTTTCCATCTGTTTACCTCTTCCCACTCACCCACTCTCTCCCAATCTCCCTCTCAGAAAACTTTTTGAGTTGTTAGCCAACCCAAATTAGAGATTGCTCTGAGGGAAAAGCAGGCAGAGCTCAGCTGCTGCAGTTGGCAGCAACAAATTGCCCAGCTAGTACCGGGCATGCAGAGAGCTGAGCTAGGCAACATGCACACTGGTCCCGACAGAACAGCATGTCATAAAAGACATGGAGAAAGGTCAACACAGAGCAGTGTGAAGGGGAAGGGGCAAAGGACACCACAACAACGGAAATAGTGTTTTATTAGTCCCATTGCTCACAAACTGATTTCTTTCCATGCTGATTCTCCCCTACATGGTCTGTTTCCATTCTGTACATACTCACCAATAGCACTGGTATTGTCAGAGCCGCACAGGGGGAAATGGATTGATGAAAAGAAAGATTTGCTTTCCTAGTGACTTATCAGTGATCACCTGGAACAGACAAAAGATGGAGATGACATGAAAAATAGGAACCAAATTTGTTAATTCCAGAATAAGGAAACAAATCTCAGTGCAAGTCTTTCCTAAGCAGCTGTGCACCTATGTACAAAATTAAGATAAGTTTCCTCCTTAGTGGTTTTTCAGCAACTCACTATTATCTTAATGTTGAAAACAGTAATTTCTCTTAACACTTATCAGTGGGTATCAAGTGTCCTGAAGAACACACACATTTCCTTCACCTCTTTGTTCCTGCCCAGGACCACTCTCCTCAAGCAAGGAGTATTTTGCACTAGGATTTAGGCTAAGAACCCCACACTGAACAACCAAAAGTAAATCAGATAAATAAGGATGGAATTAACCCATGAATTAATTATTCAGTAATACTGTCTTCCAGATTCATGTCTCCTTTGGATTATCTGATGAACACTGCAGTTAACTAACTTTCTTTTGATCCTCCTACTGAGAAATACAGAAAGGATGAGAAGGTGGGGGTGGAAAGATAATTATGCTCAAGAAGATGACTGTATCTTATCCATACTAGGAAGGTTAAACTCAAGTAGTTCCTTCTCAAGACTCCTACTACCAAGAAGCTGTTTAGCCAGTTTCAAACTGGTACATGTTCTCATGTTCTTGCGACACCTGGCATAGGGTGAATGCAGTGGGACTTGTAAAAACCAGTGATTCACTGTTAATCATTATGAAAAAAGCCAGAAATTCATGGTAACCCTGCATTTCTGGAAAAGTACATCTGCACCCCAAGTTTTTTTTGTTTTATGAGACAGAAACTGTGGGTGAGGTCGAGAACAGAATCTGGATCCCAATCCATTCTATGAGACTTTTGGGAGTATCACTTAAATCCACAATCTGTGCAGTATTATGTACGATGAGTTGTGGAAATTCAAGAAGTGACCCCACCGTCAGGAAGATTTTTTGGCATGAACTGTGCACTTTTCAATAGCAGGTTCACCCTTACACTAAGAGTTTAATCCATAGGCTGAATTTGGCCTCTTCTCTTTTGCATTGCAATGTCTGAATTCTGATCTCCCAGTTTGACACAATCGCTTGTCACAAAACAATCACATTTCNAAAAAAAAAAAAAAAAGGTATTGACTTGTATTTGCATAAAGAATATTTAAAGTAATCTTTTATCAAAACTTTGCCATTTCACTCTCCCACTGTGATTTTTTCAAAATCAAATCTTAGGGTCAGAATTACACACTTTGATATCTCCAACAGGCCATTTTACCATTAAAAAAAAAAAGGCATGTTAATTACTTCTCATGTTTAATATAGCTTCAGAGTTGCTCCAAGTTTAGCAGGAGAAATGTTCAGATTTAGCAGTCCCTGCCACTTTCTTCATGTCTCATCAACTCTGCTTAGCACCAGGAGTGAGGAAATCAAGAAGACAAGCCAGCCAAAATGGCTGACCCTGTGGAGGAAGTGGAGCTTTTAAAAGATACAGAAGGGGCAGGCACAGCATGTAGCAGATAGGTGGATTGAGGAGAGGGTTGAACAAGTCTTTGATGAGTTGGGGATCGCTGGAAGGGAGCATGTAGCAGGCAGCGTGGGGAGAAGACCTAGGAAGTGAAAGCATGCATAGCTCTGTAATGGGAGGGCAGTGAAAGTTTAAATAGAAATGTCAGTTCTTGGAGCACTAAAGTGGAGAACTTGCCCTGTGCTAACCCTTTGGTAACACAGACTGGTCCTCCAGGCTCATGGCCATTCCACGTCCTGCAGGAGCACAGCATTTCTAGACCAAGTTATCAGTGCATCCTAGGCTTGAAACAGATTATTGAAGGCTCCCAACAGAGCAGCTGTGATGCTACTGTCAAGAGGCACCAGGGACTCCCTTCATCATGTACTAGTCTGCACTGGGAAAAAAATCACTCCTAAGAGACTGCATGTTCACATACAGCAGGTACAGAATGCAAAGCTAAACATTATAAAGTCTTAGATCAAGCTGGGCAAGATGTGGATTTGAAACCACACTTCATGGGGCCCAGGATCAGTTCTGCTGTGAATCAGAACTGAGGAAACATCATCAACAGATAACATCATAAATCCTGTTGCTTGGCTCCTCTTCTCATTGCAGCACACTCCACGGCACCAAAGACAGCGAATAAAAATGCACCCCCAAAAAATGTAATAAGCTTTAAAATTGTACTCCTCCTTCCAGTTCTTCAATTCCATTAATAACACCATCAATATGCCAGAAGACAGACTTTTCTCTAAGTAAATGAGATATAAGCTTGCTTTCAATAAATTAAAATGTCTGTTGATTTTAATAAGGTATCATACATATCCAGGCCAGTAAAAAATCCATCCAGGCCAGCAAAAGTACTAGTAACCATGACTAAATTCAGCCTCTCTGTGTAGAGCATTGCCTGTATTTGTTTGTACTGTTAACAAAACACAAAATACTGAGGTTATTGTTTAAACATGTCTTCCAAAGAATACAGGAGCAGTCAGGAGATCAAAAAAAAAAGTATGATGCGATAGGGAAGAAGTTTACATTTTGATCAGTTAGTCACGCTGCACCTCCTGGTTCTCTGGAAAATGGAAAAAGCAGGCAAGGGAGTTACATGGGGCAAGACAGCAAGGGGCACATAAGGCTGGGTTTGTTCAAAAGTGCTTAGAGCTATCAAATCCAACTTCACATCTGCTTCCAATTTTATAGCCTTCTGTGTCTTTGATGAAAATCCAATTTTTCCCAAAAGGAATTGCAGCACAGTTGAATAAAGAAAGGTCTATTGATAAATCTAATGCATCTTTTACAGAGTGTGATGCTTCAGGGGGTTGGCAGTGGGGGGAGAAGGGGGTTGGCTCATAATGTTGTGCTGCATCTCTAAAGCTCCCTTTACATGTCACCACTTTCCTACTTAAGAGGTGGTCTGTTCAGAGTAAGACTGCATTAGAGGCTCCAAGCTAGGTCCCTTTCTTTTTTTAAAGTGAGTGTCTCTAGGCACTTGAGTCCATCTAACCAGACACAATCTGAGTTGTTTTTTTTTTAGCATGGGTTTATAAGCAATGTGAGGTAGCACACATCCAAATCTACTCGACAGCAGCATGTCCTTTCGACAGCCTCTCCAAAGAGAGAAGCAAACAAAAAAAATAACACTTCAAAACTAAGTAAGGCTTATTTTATTGTCCTTCCTTCATAGACACCCAAGAAAACATCCTACAATAAGCACTGTTCAGATAGCTCCTAGGGTAATGCCAGCTAGTTCTCATTCCAGCTACTGATATGAAACCCTTGGCCCTTTTAAAGGTAATAGAAATCAACAGGGAGAAGACACACTGCTCCTGTTTCAAGGCGCATAAAAACTTTGGGGTCTTGTCTGTCATCAGCCCACTATTTTCTGCTCTGCAGCCTTGTTGGCAGAAACAGTCCCCAGGCTACACAGGACACATAGCTTTTCAGGGGGACATGAAAGGTACTATAAATTGCCATCTGACACAATTGAGCCAGAAATCTGACTGGTATAAGAATGCAAAATTCCACTGAAGTCGGGGGGCCTGTGCTCATTAACGTCAAGGCTTCATTTCACCCATTTAAAAAAAAAAAAAAAGTGAACTGTCAGCTAGGTTATGCTCTGTGAACTCTGGTGGGATTTCCTGCCTTCTTAGGTTACACATTTCCAGTTCACCTATGAGCCCAGTCTAAAAGCAGGAATTTAAAATAAAATGGATTTCTAGAGACACGGACTGTCTACATTACATGCTGCTACAACCAAAAAAAAAAAGAAAGAAAAGAAAAAAAATTTAAACATTAAAACATTAAAAAAAAAAATTAAAAACCCAACCCAAACAAAACCTAAAAACTCAAATCCAACCAACCAACCAACCAACCAACACCCAAAAACATCCCTAACAAACAAACTCACCCAGAAACAGGATATTTTTAGTGTAAAAGTACAAAAGTACATGTATGCTCCTAACCAAGGTGAGTGGAGGAAAGGCTAAGTACTCTTGCATGAGACAGGAAGGTCAGGTCAGCTGTAGAAGAAAGGCCATAGTGCTGATCTTTCCTTTTTGCAATGCAAATCTACAGTGATTGTACAAGTTAACCTGCTGCTTAAGAGGGACAAAAAAAACCCCACAACCTACCGGAACACCTCAATAACGTTTTCCTTTTCCACAGACAAGACAAAGCAATGACTATGCCATACTAGTGCTAATTTACTTAGCATAATTTCTTATTTAAGCATCTGTCTGGGGGGCTGTGGAAGTATTGGGACTGGATAATCCACTGAATGATCTTTAATCAGACAGTAATATTAGGTGCTAATAGACCTGATAAAAGGGTTGTTTAATTCAACTGTTAACACAAAGGTGTGCATGCCACGACTATTTCAACAATGCATTTGCCAATCATATTAATTAAAACTAATTCCTGGCAGGTCACAAAAAGCAGAGTAAACCCACATGGAAAATGCCTAGGCTCTACCATGACAAATCACATTAAAGTTGAAAAAAAAAAAATAATCCTAAGGCAATGAAATTTGTCTCAGAAAATATACTCTCTTGGAAATTCTCACATTGTAAATTCACAGCAAAGGTAAAAAGACCTTTAATAAATTCTTCTGTATGTGTAACTGTGTATCTGTGGCTCTATCCTGTGACTTCATAACTATCATTAAAAGTTTCTAGTAAGTCAAATACAAACCACTAAGCCTTGCTAAAGGTCCTGAGGTGACAGTTATTTACATGTCATTTAGAGGACTGTTCAAGACCAGAGTGGTTTAAGTGAAGCAACACAGTTAAGTCACCTAGAAACATCACCAGGATATTTTTTTCTCTGTTTCTGGAGAGTTTAAATCAATTTTATGTATACATGTATCATGCTACAGGGGGGTAAGTTCTTAAACCCCTGCACACATATTTCAGGCATAAAACTTGCAATTAATTGGTCTGGAGAGTCTTAGTTAAGATCATACTCACAAATTATATCCTATTCTTTAGAAGTGTTTGGTTTTCAGAAAAGAGTTTGGCTCTCCAAAGGTCTTAGTATACTAGAAGCAATACAGTAAAAAACAAAAAAACCCAAAAAAAACCAAACAAACAAAAAAAAAAGGCAATTCAAGCAGGTCAGTAGTCCAGTTAATCCTCAAAAAACTACAAGGTGATATTCCAACTATTAATACTTGCTTACATACCTCCCTGGGAAGTTAAGGGAGGAAATCTGTGTAACTTTTGTTGGAGATGATGCAGCAAGGCTTCTGGAGCTCCATTCACTTCCACAGACTCAAACCTGACTTCATGTAGGTAGTTAGGTATTCAAGAAATTCTTCCTTTACAGATGTTTTGGCAAACCTTTACCACTACCTTAATGCAGTTTTGGTAAGTGAATTATTTATAAACCTGATATTCTCATTGGTCAGTATAGGCAACTAATCTCAGTCAATTGGACTTCTGAGTGTGAATCAATAGCAAGGATATTTTTCTTTTGGTGTACATATGAAACTCCCACTAAACAACGAGAAATGTACAAGGAATTATTCTGCTAAAAAACATGTAAAATTAATACAACTTTTTACAGTACCCATTTTGGTGTTGGTTTGTGGCTTGATTTTAACCTGATCCACATTAAGCACTACTGGAAACTAACCTGAACCTTGGTTAAGCTTTCCCATAGGATATAATCTGTTCTCTGACTAAATTTTTCACCATACAGGTTTCTACTTTTTCTTTGAAAATGCATTTATTCTGGAATTACTACTCACTTCATAAAACAAAGTAATTGTTATAGGCCTTAAACATAATCTTTATTATCAAATAAAGCATCCCTATAAGATGCTTTGTGAAATTTTGTAAACTTGTTTTGTGAAGTTGTTCATTCCCTAACAGCTGTGTCAGTTAGCTTCCCCACGTAGGTATGTTCTAACATTGGCTGAGCAGAAATTTAAACTCTCATTAAGAGAATGCTAGGTTTTAATGTTCCATTAAGGTTTACAAGCCAATCACTTCCTGGTTCTTAGTAAATTTACAGCACAACATTCAATGGACTGCAAATTGCTATATAGAATTATGTTAGTAGCTATTTTATTGTTTGGGAGACAAATAAATTTCATTCTGGAAATGATTTTTTTTTTTTTCTCCTCAAGGGAAATGCATTGAAGTCACTGGCACTGAGCATTAACAGAATGCTTGTGTTTGTCAAGAAGGTCACACAAGTGTTGATGCCTTCTGGAAGTAAACTTCTGTTAGAAATGCTGTTGTCATTCATTAAAAAAAAAAAAAAAAATCTTCAAAATTTAAAGAAGCATGCCAATTTTCCACAGTACTTTACTCTACTCAAGAGTAGTCAAATCACCTTGCACTTTTTCTCAATACTAACACAATTGCTGGTAACTCATGAATGTAACTGTGTGACCACAAACAATTATCTATCATTAATTTGGATATAAACATTTAAACTAGCAAAGGACGACTGCTTATCACCACTACAGAAGGTCTTAGACATAGGGTGTTTAATTGACAATTATATGAAGTGTGGCCTTTAAACTGGTGGCCATTTTCTTTGTTGCTTTATCTTTGTTGTATTATCTTTGTTGCTTTGTTGTTCTTTGGTGGACTTGACCAATATTCCAGATACTGCCTGCCTTCTGAGCCAAGCTCAGCAATAGCTAGATTGAAGACATTAAATGAATATCAACTTAATTTCATGTGACAAGAGTGGCTTTGTGCTGAGTCTTTGCATCCAGTCATTTATTCACTCCCCGCATATAAAACTTTGGCTTTTAGAACAAGAATCTCTTCTTGTGTGCATCTCTCTCTGATATCTGCTCTCCATTTTCAAAAATGGTTGTCATTGTCATATGGCACATAGACATTACCATCTGCAAATCTGATCACAGATGAACTTTTCCCAGAAATATATCTGTTCCACTACCCCCATCACAAAGAAAGTGCAATGTTGTCCAGGCCAGTTAAGGCACAGGCAGAGTTAAATAAAGCTTGCATTAAGAGAGTGATTGGATATCCTTGTGATTGCAAACAAACTATCCCTCACTTTAGACTGCCACAACCCACAACACCATTTTTCCTTCCTCTGTGGCACAGACCAGTTTGATGTCTAAAACCATCTGGAGAATTTTATTGCACTTTGGCTAGGGAGGAAACTTAGTCATGCCTTGACCTTCATTGCTGACTTCCTGTAGTACATTAGGCTTATGCTAGGTACTATTGATTCTAACCTTTCTAAAAGGTTCTTAAAAATATCTTTTGTCCACCATACAGGGAGTCTCAGAGGGAATATTTTCTTTGTACCCTTCTGGAATAAGCAGCATATTTATGGTCAACAACAGTTTGCAAAGCCTAAACTGAAAGACTGACTCTTTTCAATCTCACCTATCTTTGTCAGCATAAATGTTTTCTGGGGATATCAATCATATGTGTTTTAATAGCATGTTTCAACATTGCAGTGGAGAGGGAAGAATTCTTTTTCGGCAACTGGAAGTTACTTTGTTTGGATATAATCATATTTGCTTTGGTTTTACAAAGAAAAGCCAATGCTCCGTGGCAGCGAGTCCTTGTTTGAATGATGTTCTCTTCCATGGACCTGTTAGAAATTTCTAGATGAATTGTCAGTAAAGGCAGCAGAGACTATGATGTAGGAGGACAGCAACACAGTGGAGAATTCCTGTAGTCAGTTTGCACTGGGTAGCAAGAAAGGTTTGCTAACACTGCTCAGCAAAAAGGAGATGCTTCTTTGCAGCATGAGCCTCTGCACCTTTCCCTGAGCCATAACTTTCACATTACAAAAATAAGAAATTATTAAGGGGAAAAAAAAAAAAGGACACTTATTTGTAAAACTGATCAAAAGTGATTGTAATTTCTCTCACTGATTTTTAACATTCACAGTATCACAGTATAGCAAGGTTGGAAGAGACCTCAAAGATCATCAAGTCCAACCCACTACCACAGACCTCAAGACTAGAACATTGTCTACATGCTTGTGTGTGCAATAATATAGAACTAACACCCCAAAAAATTGATCACAGGAAGGTATGCTCATGGGAAAAAAAATGAAAGAAAAAAAAAGTCTTCTTGAATATACTTAAGTGTTATTTTAAAAAATAGTTTGGTTAGAATTGCTCAATGATACATCTGCTTACTCCACTTTTCAAATTTTACTCATCAAAAACCTAGTACATGAGAGAGTTCTAATCNGGGCAGAATCACCTCCCTTGCCATCCATTTGTCATTCTTGTCCTGCAAATTTAACTGGTCAGCCTACAGTTTCTGGCTTCTGTAACCAGAAGCACCAATGGAAATTTCCTAACCTCATGATTTTCCATCAAAATACTCTAGCCAGAGATTAAGAATGACAGGCTTCCTGGTCCTTCTGGCTCCACATCATTTTACCAGGTGAGCAACTGGAGGATGTATTTGATGTGTGAAAATTATGAGGCATGCCAGGTGTGGGAATAATTTCATATTTCGCAGTTGTGGTGTTACAGAATATAAAATACACAAATATATTTCAAAGTGTGCTTTTCCTGAGCTCAGAATGAAAACCTTTCCCAATCTTGAGCTTTTCCTTTTTCTTACTCAGTTACATTATGCACTGATGTGTATCTTCTTAAAAGAAAAGCTTCACTGAGACACTTGGAAATTACACAAATTTTAAATTACAGTCTACACAAAAAACCCTCTCTGTAAAATCCTTTGATGACTAACTGGTATTGCTGAACCTCATATACCCAGATCATACTCCTGCACCTTGTTGCTTCGGGTTGTGAAAGGGATCGTTTCCAATCCCGCCCAATTCAACTGTTCTTGTGAGTTTCTGGGCTTTTATTTCTCTGGCTAAGGGAGTCTCAAAGGCTCAGCAGGAGACAAAATGAAGGTGCTCACGGTCAAGGCTGCTGCCATTGTGTCAACAACTCTCAGGTGACAAGTGAATGCCTTATCTTAAGTCATCATTTCCTATGCCTTTTGGCAGGAGGAGAGATGGCTGTGTGGATGACTTCTCTTCCTGGAGGCCTCAATCAAACTAAATCAACATATTCCTATAATTAACATAAAAAATCTAGGGCAACATAAGGTGTTTCTCCATTATTCCCACACTTCAGTAGAACATTCTATGTAGTCAAACCCCATTCTCCTACAATATAAATGATGGAGGTGGTGGACTTCGATCTAAACACACCCATGCATCTGGGAACTACCAGTGAAACATCACAGAAAGAAAACCACCTAGGATCACAGAGTGAAACTGTGGTTTACAGTTTACTGCATGGTTTGGCTATGTTTTGAGTAACTTTTATTCCATCTGCCCCTATGATTCTCATAGCTCTGTCTACAAATGTTTGCAAGTGTGAGCACAGTGTTACTATGAACACACAAAAGTTGTGCTGAAAGCTGTCATAATGTTTTTGTATGTCTCGAGGTCTGTCGTGATGGGTTGGACTTGATGATCTTTGAGGTCTCTTCCTACCTTGCTTATACTGTGATACTGTGATACTGTGATATTACGAAAGCTATTGTTTTCTTTTACGCATCCTAGGACAAAACTTCAGTATGTATATGGGTAGTAAACATTGTGGAATTCTAGCAAAATTCACCTGCTCTCTATCATTCCTTCATTGGTTGTTTCAATGAAAGATAAAAGACCCATGGATGTATCGTGAAAAAAATTAAAAGGGATATTTAAGATAAAAATTATACCTACAATGATACTATTGGTAACTCAGGCTTCTGATGTTGATTCTGAAGCTCATAGTCACTTCATATGCAGGATGTTCCTGCCAAAGTGAGTATCCCAACTGTAGCAATAATTCTGAAATGTTTAGTAATAAGGTAATGAAAAAGAGCCAAATGCTGTATCACTATCAATGACAGTAGACCTACTCTCTAAATCACACCAATAAAATTTACAACATTGCTTATTTTATCAAAATAGAAATACAAACCAAACATGCAGACATTTTGCACATAAATGTAGTTAACCCTGAATCAGGAGGATTTGTATTTTAGCATTTTCCTATCTGTGATCTTGTGGTTTTGCAGGACTCGGCAAGATCAGTGGGTTTGCCCTGACTCTCCCTTTTCTTTTTCTGTGTATCTGCCTTATACGAAGTGATATTTGTATGCCAGCAGGTAGTATGTTTATGGAGTAGTCACCCAGACCTGACAAGTACTGTAGTGTATTTCTTTTGAAAATTGCCCAAGGTGGGGTTATTTCGTCTGCTTTGACAAATTGTATATGCGCTATCCACGTTATGCTGTCACATCTACCTAAGGTTCATCAGTTTTTTATTAACTGATACTGTGGCTTTCAAATCTACAGCACGGGGAAAGCAAGCAAGCACACAAACCTATCTTAGCAGTAATTTTAAAAACAAAGCCTGAAACAATGACACTGTGAATAGCCTTGAGTGATTTTTTTATGGTTGTGTTCGAATTCTTCAGAGAACAGAGAGGGAAGCTTTGAAAAGGTGCTAATAGACCATGAATTTGCAGAACTGTAGTTCACAGGTAAGCACACTCCGGCTTCAAGCTCCAGCAGGAAAAATGAGGGCACCACAGAAGTGAATTAAAAATAATGCAAACGGTCCCAGCAACAACCAGGACAGTAGCAGCTTATAAGATCAGCTTCATTTGGCAGGGTGCCCATCGCACCGTGACCTAAGAGGGCCAGGGCAGAAGAATATCTTATGGCAAAAAGAGGATGGGGCAGGCTGCCACGGCAAGGGATGGAAGCAAAACATCTTTAAAACCTGTGTCGAATTAACTTGTTTCACAGAACACTGACAGCAAAACTTTTAGGTCTTTCTGATGTGTTCAGAGAGTTCTTCTGTAATTTATTTCAGACTGTAGACAAATATTGTCTTTGGATCAGCTGTGGTACTGGGAGAGATTATTACTGCAACGCCCCTCCTACTGCCCAGAGGTACTTCCCCTCAGATTCCCAAGAGCTGCTCATGTGGATACTCCAAATGGTTCCATGACAGTCTAATCCTACCTAAGCTGGGGCTGCCACAGCCCCTCTGTCACCAGCTGCTGCCGTTTCTGTGCCAGCAAAGATGCTTGTCTGGTCCCTCATTAAATTGGTTCAGAAAAGACAGAACTAACTCAAAAAATCCTAAAGCTTCCCTGTCAGTTCAGCTCCCTGTGGAATGAAACAAGCACTAGCACTGGTGGAAGAGATGGGGTAGGGATATACACGATGCAAAGACAAGTGGTGATAGCTCTGGTTTGGATCAGCTTAAACCAACTCGGACCTGCACTTTAGGCTGCACTAGCCAGTGCCTGGTATTTAAACTGTTTGTGCTGATCTAGCTCCTTCTGCCTGGCTTACATTTAACAGTGGTCTAAAAAGAGCCTCCTCATCAGATGAGAAAGGGTAGGCAGGCTCCCCTCACTATCAGTAGTCCTTTCCTTAGGCAGTCCTGTACACAGGGGTTTGTGGAAATGGCCTCATGTGATCATCCAAGCGTACAAGGAGTTTCTGAATTCTTGTGGCTTGACAGATATTGATGAGCAGTCTTCCATGTTAAGATAGAGGAAGGTCCCTCTCAGGAGCAAAGCCAAGTTCCCAGTCATCCCGCAACAGCCAGACCAGTCTGGGAAGCTGAGATGAATTACCAGGATCCAGGGACAATTTGACAGATAATTTGAATTCAAAGAGAAGTCAAGGAAACATAGCAAAGGAAGGTACACATCAAAGTCTACCTGGAGTGGATATCAAAATGTATTCTCATCCTTTCTGAAATTTACCAGGTTTTCCACCAGATCCTGAATTGTGAGGCAGAAAGCAAAATGGCTTGACACCTGCTGACTTGTTTGCACACAGCATAGAATAATTTTGGTTGGAAAAGACCTGTAAGATCATCAAGTTCAATCATTATCTAACTTTCCAAGCCTGGTTCTAAACTATATCCCTTGCCATTGCATCTTTGAGTCTTCTAAACACCTCCAGGGATATGGAGTCAACCACTTCACTGAGGAGCCTATTCCAGTGTTTGACAACTCTTTCAGTAAAAAAGTTTATTCTAATATCCAATCTAAACCTCCTCTGGTACAACTTGAGGCCATTTCTTGTCCTATCACTTGTTACTAGAAGGAAGAGACCAACCCCCACCTGGCCACAACCTTCTTTCAGGTAACTGTAGAGAGCAAGAAGTATTCCCCTAAGCTTCTTTTTTTTCTCCAAGCTAAATAGCTCCTCAGAAAACCTGTTCTCTAGACCCCTCACCAGTTTCATTGCCCTTCCCTGGACCTTTTCCATTAATTCCATAATCTGATGTGTACATGCTGCCACAGAGATGGGGAGGACCACACAATATCAAACTGCAAGCATGCAATTAAGACAGTTTTGCTACCTTTGAAGGTCATTTGCTGTTTTCCAGTTGTAGCCATGGAATAGTTTAGAGCCAAAACTCTGCAGGGCAATAGCAAAGATACTCAAATTAGCCACTAGAGAGGGAGAATATCCCACAAAGTATACCTTGTATCTTTGCTTGGAAAGTGGGTTTAATTGCCTGCTCCTCCACTCTGCCCTCACGACCTTAGTTTCTTAAGTACTCAGTTCTGTTGGACCCACATGCATCTGAGAAGAGTACATTCTACAAAGTATCATGATGACAGACACATCAGGAACTGTGAATGCAGAGTGATGAGGACTATACAAAGCNGAAAAAATCTACTCAAGGGTAAGTTCAGTACAGCAAAAAGTGTATCCTGTATGTTTGCAGAACTATTTACTGGAATCAAGGCACTAGAATTAAAATTACTTCTTAAAAAACAAGTAAAGCTTTCCAGCTTATTGTCAAACAGCTGGTTGGTTGTTGCAAATTGCTTTATTGTCAGATGTCAATTCATACCCTTGGGTTGAGACCATGGTCCTTTTCAGGGGTTAAGCCAGTGGCCAGCATAGCGCTACCCCTTAAGTGCACCTAATTTGTAACATAATAGAGATTTGTAATCTCTGTCAGGAGAATGCTCCAAACTGTATTAACACTCAAGCCAAGAATGTTATGTTTCCCCTCTCCCATCCCCCCCAAAACAGTGGACTGAGGTCTGTTTTTTCATTGATTCTCAGAAGAAATATAAAGATCTTCCCTGCCAGTTGCAGATGTGTTCTATTTTTTCCCTACATCAGAGCTTCTGAATCACTCTTAATAATAGGCATAAGCTATTCATACCAAATGGGGAAGNACATGCTGCCACAGAGATGGGGAGGACCACACAATATCAAACTGCAAGCATGCAATTAAGACAGTTTTGCTACCTTTGAAGGTCATTTGCTGTTTTCCAGTTGTAGCCATGGAATAGTTTAGAGCCAAAACTCTGCAGGGCAATAGCAAAGATACTCAAATTAGCCACTAGAGAGGGAGAATATCCCACAAAGTATACCTTGTATCTTTGCTTGGAAAGTGGGTTTAATTGCCTGCTCCTCCACTCTGCCCTCACGACCTTAGTTTCTTAAGTACTCAGTTCTGTTGGACCCACATGCATCTGAGAAGAGTACATTCTACAAAGTATCATGATGACAGACACATCAGGAACTGTGAATGCAGAGTGATGAGGACTATACAAAGCAATCAAGAGAGAGAAAAAAAAAACCATCAAACTAAGTTCAAAGAATGACAGAGGAAAAGATTGGATTCACTGGGAAAAGCACTTGAGCTTCTGGGGAAACAAAGGCAGAAACCAGTTAAGTTACAAGAAAACCCTGAAGCCACCTTTTAGATGTCAGAAGTGGTACTGGGAGACAAGTCTACACCTACAAGTTCCCAGATTGTGATACCATGCTTACAGCAGCACATTTGAATAGTTGAGTGATATGGCTTGGGAAGGGAGCTGGAGTAACATTGCTCAAATTTCAAACTGTGTGAGTTGGAAAAATCTCTGAATAGCCTGAAACCCCTAAAACGATTGCTGGGGGGAGGGCAGCAAAGAGAAAACAGGTATAGGGGGACTCAAGCCAAGAATGTTATGTTTCCCCTCTCCCATCCCCCCCAAAACAGTGGACTGAGGTCTGTTTTTTCATTGATTCTCAGAAGAAATATAAAGATCTTCCCTGCCAGTTGCAGATGTGTTCTATTTTTTCCCTACATCAGAGCTTCTGAATCACTCTTAATAATAGGCATAAGCTATTCATACCAAATGGGGAAGTTCTCACACACTATGATGATAAAGCATTTCATCCACTTGGAAAAAAAGAACACAAACAAAAAAACCACTACCCACAGAACTGCAGCATCACATCATCTGCACTTTACTGAATGTTCACAGAACAACCCTGGAAGTCACTGAAGTGTCAGATAGTGATTTCATCATGTGTCAGGCCACCCACTAACAAGTGATTCATCTTTCTCAGTACTGACATCTCAAAGAATTAAGGAGGAGAAGAAAGAAATTCATAAACTTTAAAGTGAGAAGCACTCTACTAATATTATACATCCCAAGTAAACAGAAGTTTATGCAGTCACTAAGAATGTGGTTAGAATTTAACCTTCCATTTATCTGAAGTGTACTTTTAAGTTTTAAAAGTGAATCTACTACAGAAAAAAAGGTATCATGGAATTCCATGAGTACTGTATCATCATAATACAGACAGGTAAATGTCTCAATTTACAAATATGAGATTTCACATGCTCCACTCCACAGCTTTATCATCTGAAACCGAAATTGAGAATTCTTTCTGGTTTACACAGCAGCATTTGACAGCATGTAGGTGACAATTAGCCTGCCCCAACCTCGGAGTAGTGATTTGTAAAAGCAAATCTAGATCCTCTTGAAGGGGATGAGCAACTTACAATCGACTCTAATGAAAATGGGACTGGAAGGATATTTGTCATTTTAATAGGAATTTACATAATTGTTCTTTGATGCTTCATAAAGAGAGAACATCTTCCATTGATGACAGTAGCTCTGCTGGATGAAGGCGACTAATTCAGTAATCCGAATTTACTTCTTCCAGAATGTACGGACTTAAATAACCAGGCAATGTGCTTAGCAAGATCCTACCATTTTGGTTTGGTTTTGCTAGAACTCAGAAGTTTGTGTAGTCACATACTGAGTTTCCAGTTAATTTATTTCTATTTCAACTAAACGCAGTAGAGGTATAGAGGTCTCAAATTCCCGCATTCTTTGTGAAAAATAAATAGCTAGGAGAAGAAAGAGACTCTAAAAGTGAATTTAAACCTTATGAAACATTAAAGAAGCCACATGGGAGAGAGACCTAACAAATGACCCCATTGTAGGGAAAAAAAGAGACAATTGTAATTCACTGTGAAACTATGAGACACTGACCTACAGAAAACCAGGCTGTGCTGGTTCTGCCACTAATGGAGCTCCTTTGGCTGTAGGAAGCTTTTTTCCCTCATCAAAACAGCATCTATTATAAACAAAATACTTCAATCAGCAGACTCAAAGCTGGAGGAGCGTATAGATACAAAATCTATCTCACTTTATTCCTTTCCTGGAATGGGGAAAAGAATTGGATGAAGACGACAAAGTTTAGACTTGGACTCAGAGACCAATTCTCAGCAGAAATAATTAGGCTAGTAGGAAAACTGCTGGGGACAGAAAAAAGCCACAAGCCCCTGAGGTCTCATATCCTAAGCAGGTACTTATTTCTTTGGTTCACTCTGAATTTGTGTATCAGAGACGACACCACAATGAATGGATGCATGAAAGCAGTAATATACAAAAGATTATTTGCTATTTCCTCACCTCTTTCTTCAGTAGAATTAATCTGAGCATCCTAGATGTCCAGGATGATGATGTCCAGTTTCTCCACCAACTTCGTTTAGCATGAGCTCTTCACTGTCAGAGAGGAATGTAAAAGACAGCAATGAGCATTTGTATGTAGGAAAATTTACATGGCTGTGGGGCAGGTTGTCTGGATGATCAAACAGAAAAGAAAATATTAAATACTTAAAACACTTTACCATGGAAATCGCTTTCTCCCCTCTCCCCCCCATGTTAAATCAGGTAGAAAACTATGATAATATTAAGGCTTAATCCAATTTAAATAAATTATTTTCTTGTAAATGTTAAAACAATCATTACATGCATCATTTACCTCCTCCTCTGCCCATAGTCTTAAATTATGCTCCATTATATCCAGATGGAAAAAATATGCAGAAATGTTTCTTAAACATTCTGAAATTTAGCTTTTGATTATGTTCAGAGGTAAAAGTCATTAAGGAATCTTAGCAAGATTTTTTTTTTTTTTTTTGAAAGCATTACGGGATTTTGTGTAGCAAACAATCAAAAAAATTCTTTGCTATGTTATCAACAATATTTTATTCCAAGCTAAAGGTATAAGATGATCTTAGCTCTTTGTCGTGCTTGGCAGCAAAGAAAGAACACATGTAAAGAACAATCTTGTTTTAACAATTAATTACAAATGTCCAAATGAGTGATATATCAGACTCTGTCTACACTGCATAGTCACACATATATATAACCATTTCACCATACAGAGTTATTAAAAAGCATGCTTTACACTTACAGCAGCTTGATGCCACATCACAGCCATGGGTAGTTAATATTTATTCATGCACAGCTACCACCAGCCAGAACTATATATATCTATTGGTGCATTTTAGCAAAATCTGCATCAAATGTCCACTAGTGCAGGTCTCTTCATCTGGCACTTGTTTTAAGCAGACTGGAAGCAAGACAGAAGGTAAGCCAGAAAGGCAAAGGGCAAGTGGTTTTCAGCCATTGGCTGTTCTGGATTAATTGATGTGGTGACAATCACCCAACAAGGAATTGTTTACCAACTCATCCTGTTAAACTCACATATCCTTACTGTTCAAAAACATGTCTGCCACAGTAGGGTTGAGAAATTCTCTCCCCACTGGCAACATAAAGGGCTGAGGGAGAAAACACCTGGGCCCTGGGCACTGTGTAGTCCCTGGCTGCTACTGGGCCCATAGTTGATGGGGACCTCCACTGCACTCTGAAAATTGCTAGCGGATGAACCCTGAAATAAATAGTTATGCAGCACAGCAACCTGCAGCACACAAGGCAGCAAACACCATGACATCTCCTAACTTGAAATGTCCATCCTAAATCCTCCCCTCAGAAACCTCAGTTCATCTAGCTCAGTTACTGGATTACAGCAAAATGCCAAGTCTGAGTCTCTAGCGAAGATGGAAAACAGACAGCCACAGAAGAAAGGACAGTTCAAAGGGTGTCCACTTCAAGACTGAGTCAAAGTCAGGAACAGAAATTCCTGCTATGGCTACAAGGACACTGACACCTACACATGCTTGTCCCTGTAGACACAGACCTAGCCTCAGATAGCTCAAGGCTTGTAGCACTGATCTCACAGGCAGGATTTAAAAATCATCATTCTGTGACTGTTTCCCCAGGCCAGAAAAGGATATTTTGTTTTAACCTCGCACCTTCAGTTCATGCTTCTCCTTAGGAAAGTTTGTTTCACGCAGCTGTCCAATGCCAGACCTAGCCATGAGAGTAAGTAACATCAGTCTCACTGAGAAGTGTTTCAGCAAACCCAAATCACTGCAGTTCTGAGCATGTAACTTGCTAGACAGTTTCACTTGTTATAGTGGGAATTCCAGTTTTTTACTCACAGTAAGTCAGCATGTTCCCATGCCATTTTCTCATTCACACAATTCTCTCACCCTGAACTGTTTATTAAGAAAACCTGAGATTATTTGTGTTATGCCTTGTGTAGAGAAACTGCAACATACAAACACCATTATATTGTGATGAGATGCTCCAGTTCCACAAGCCATAAATTTTAAACAAGATTATCTTGCTTTAAAATTCATCTTTCCTGGTTCACAAGATGAGCTATCTCATGGCACAGATAGACACAATGACTTATTACGGTTTATGTTATGATTACATAAATTACCAGGCACACACATACTAGAAAGGGCTACCAAGGCTGTTGCCCACACTCTTCATGACAGCTGCAGGCATCATGTTATCCTGTCAACCAGTGGGTAAATGGCATAGGAATGCAGTATGACAAGCATATTTTTAATTTACAGGCAACACTGGCAGCTTGAAAACTTTTTCATTAATGAACACAACTGACTAGGTACATGTATGCTGCAAAGCTGGCTAAACCACCTTGAGTACTAGAGGCAGACTTGGCTTTCTGCACTAATTTACCGTCATGGAGAAGTAATCTAAGGTCAAACAATCCCACTTGGACCTCTCTACTTCACTGGCTAGACTGCTGGAGGTACTCAAAATTGGCTTGTCCAAAGCCAGCTTTGTTGACCTTGAAATCTGCAAAGGAGATCTACTTTTTGGATGGTTTTTGGAAACATCACAGGCAGAGAGACTTCCACCTCTCTATCATGTCTGTAGAGCTGCAGGGAGCTGCACTACACAGATCCAGCAGAGCTCAACCAGAGAACAAAAGACAGGCGACACCAGGATGCTGCCCAAGGGGCCTGTAGAGCTGGAATATGTATTTCTGCTCCTGAAGAAGCAATACCGTGATCACTGATGCTCCCTTGGCAACACACAGGCTTAAAAAACATATCCTTCCATTATGACCAGATACTCACTTTAACAAACAAACTTTAATTAAAAAAAAAAAAAAAACAAAAAAAACAAAACAAAAAAAAACAACCAAAACCAAGAGATACTCTTGTACAGCATTCCACTTACAACCACTCTTGTGGGCCAGCAAGCACTCTCTTCCCAGGTCAGGCACCAAGCAGGAACAGAGCTTGCTCCAGCTGCTGGGCAGGAAGGGCTGGGCCCACTGGGGCTTTGAAATAAAACAAATAGCTTCTTTGGCAGAAAGTTATTTCTTCACAAAGTAGTTAGTAGGAGGCATTGTGGAAGCTGGTTGGTGATTTGAGCATGCTTGCAGGTTTCTTGGTGTGTTGTGTCAGTGTCAGTGAAGAAGGCAACTTTCAAGCTGCACTCAAATACTTGAAGAATTATAATTACATGCCTGACACTTGTTTGGGATCCTTTCTCTGTTGTTGTTGGTATTTTAAACATAGTGCAGTTTTCCCATGACTCATTCATGCCCAATATCCTTAATCTACAAACACTCAAGAATAATAATTCATCTAGGATCACATGTTATAAAGCTGTAAACACACTCAAGACAGAACAATTCCTAAAATAGCCAAGCACCTATGTTTCCACCCTCTCTTCAGGAAGACAGCTTGAAAACATAGGTCCTACAGGTCCTTGTTACACTTGAAATTGCTAATCCAAACCTCTTGATAGCAGCAGGCAGTATCTTCAGAAACAGTTGTTTTATCTTAGCCTCTCACACCCAGCTACTACACACTATCAGCTGCATTTATATGACAGTGCAGCAACAGAAGACATAGCATGAACCATGCAGAGAACAAATTCTGGTTCACACCAGCAGAAGACTTCCAAACTGCATATTCAAAGCCAGCACGTATATGACAACTGTCACAAACATAAAATCAACAGAGACCACCACTGGAGTTATTATAACTGGTTATCACAAACAAGAAATAAACATACCAAATTTCAGGGCAACAGGAGCTATTATTAAGAAGAAGCAAGTCATTCTTGTATTTTATTTCCTACACTCTGCTCTTCACTTAATGATTTCAAGTTCTCAATCTCAGATCTGTGCAGTGCTAGTGTGCTTCAAAAAATGTTCAAAAAACATCCAGCACCCTACAGGATCAGGCCTTTTTTTGCTTTTATTAAACATGGGATTGTCTCATAAGCTTCTTTATAACTACAACAATAATTTGATGGGTTTGTCCTTTCAGTAGGAGCTACCACTATGTGTGTGTTTCTCAAATATTTATAAACGTGACCTTTTATTAAAAACACAGCCTCCACTGTGCTCAAAACTAACTCTACTTGGCTGTAATACAAATGATATTTCAAATGTATGAAATTTATGGTCAGTTACAAGACACAATGATGACACAATGACACCTTTGGCTAGTAAATCGGATGCCTGCAGTGCTACCCCTGCTAGCACTGGAGCTGAGCTTGAGACCTGATTCACCACTTTTCCACACCATTCATTAGCTGGAACTGGCTCTGAGCAACCAAGCTGGTTTGTTTTTCCAAACAGGAAAACTGAGTGAGTCCTTTTCTTGAGAGGAACCTCATTACTGCCTATAAAGATGGGCTCCAGCATGCTACATCTCATCTCAGTGCCATATGTACTCTCTCTCTCTGCAAACTAAGCCATCTCAAAAAAGACAATCTTACTGGTTTCCTAGAAAGGCCTCAATGTCACTGCCAACTAAGGGAAACTTCTTTAGCTCTATTCATGCACGCCGGTGCCAACCTCCATCTTTCCCTCTTGATTCTACCCCCTTTCCCATGGCACTTTCCAACAACAAAATGCCAGCAAGGCAACAATCTTTTCTGACTCTGCTCCAGCACTCTCCCATGCTTCTTTTGACCATGCTGGGCTCCCTTGGGTGCCATGTGCCAGCCACTAATGCACATACAGGAGCATATTGCACCAGTTTGGCTAGGCCTACCATTACATAAAGGGAAAGGCAGAAGTGTCCATGAAGATATCCTCCTCTTGCCTATCTAGCCAACCACAGCCTAGACTGCTCTGGTCCCACAAGCTCTGTGGCTCAAAATGAGCATTATACTCTTTTCAAGGCTGGAGGAGAAAGACAAGAGGGAGGTGGAAACATAAAACTTTCAAATGGGCAAAGATTAGGAAGAAGAAGAGAAGGAAGAAAGGCAGGGTGGAGTTATTTATCTCAGTCCCCTATTCCACCCACTAAGACACTCCTGTCTTCTTTTTCCATGTACTGCTCTTATTTAAGTGTAAAAGTATCTTCAGTTTAATGAATGGTTAAAATTACCCACTCGACTTCATTCGAAATGTTTATATTTCTGCAAAATAAGTTTGTGCAGCAACTTGCACTGAAACAAGACCCAGAAGTTCATGCCAATTCGGTAACTTTTGATCAAGCTTCTGTACTTTCATGGGTTTCGTTCAAGCTTGCGTGCCTCATGAGTTACTGTCTCATGGTCCTATTTCTCAACATGTTCAGGGCAAATAAGCAAACTGCAGCCAATGCTAAACAATGGGACAACATGAAGCAGTACATTGCCATCTGTAAAAGACAGTGAAATAAAATGTAAAGAAGATATAGTACTAAATTTGGCACAGAGAAGGTAGAGAGCCAAATGATGAGATACTGATTTCTCTGTGGTGCCATGTCTTTGACAGTTCTGTGAGCTGAAGGAATATTAGTTCAGTTTTACAGATTAGAAAACAAAGTAGTCATAAACTAAGATCTATGGAGTCTAAATTACCTAAACCCCAGTGTTTGGTAGTACTAAGCACTGTATATTCTTTGAGTGTTCTAAGGATCCAGCTTCTAGCAGCCTTCGGCACAGATGCATATAGGTACTCTTGAGAACCTATAAAATAAGGAACATAATGCAAGAGCTACAACAGGAACACTTTAGCAACCACAGACATATTTATTTTCCCATTTTCTCTTCTACATTTTCAAGTGGGAGAACAAAGTATCCTGGACACTAGGAGATATGGATCAAAGAGCTATGATGGTCACAAGTCACAACTCACCACCCACCTGACAACCATAGCTATTTATGTACAAATTAGTAGTGCTGACCTGGCTACTATTAAAAGATTGATGTAAATGGCTCATCCAGCATCATACTCCTTGGCAGAGAATCAACTTCTCCAAAGGAACATTCAGCTGCCTTAACAATGAGATTATGTCTTCCCTTCTTGCATTCATAGGAACACAGGAGGCTAAGAGTTCAACAGACAACACTCTGTATGCACTCTGATTTATCCCCATAGCAAACTCCTTTAATATACTGAGTAACAACCAATCATCTCATGGGGGGAGGAGGAAGGGGAAGGGAATATATGCAATCTGTTTTAAGATCATCGCAAATCAATACATAGATGTATGAGTGGAATAAATATCACAAAAGCATTTCCTAATTCTGGCATTTTCTAACTTTCCTGTGCTTAGCTTAGCCACTTTAATATCCATTCACTCTGACCATCTGTGTAGTGCCTGTCTGCACGCGTACGTAAGACTGCCTCAAGGATCCTGGAGATGCTAGGCACAATGTCTCAATTGCCCAGAGGACTTTAAATCATATGCATAAGACTGTGTTGCATGAATCCAGCCTCTTTGTGGATGTGCTACAGAACCTGCTACACACGTAGAGTTTAACTGCAGGATGGCAGCTGCCTCTTGGGAAACCATTAGGCCCATATGCAGAGATATCCCTTTATGTACTAGCTACTACACTATATGGCCATTATGTCTGTATTATATGTATGTATAACAAATATGTATATTTAATAATTGAAACCAGTTATAGAGAAGTGGTCAAACAGACTGGCGGCAACTGACTACTTGTACCTCCATTTCACCAAGGAACAAATAAAAGGAAGTTCTACTTCCCTCTTCTGCAAGGGATTCATTCACAGCACTAGCCAGTATTCTCTTAGATATGAATTCTAACAGTGTCTCTAATGCTCTACTCCAATATTACAGTAATGTTCTCAAAGACAAAACAAAATGTGGTTTACACAAATGGTGTTGCCGTTTGTTGCACAAAAAGCTGCTCTGTACAATAGGTCTGAATTTTACAAACAACTTGCATAGTTTCTTTACCTAGTGGAGCTACTAGGAAGCTATTTAAACCTCTAAAATTGAGAATTCCTATGCATTACTTTATCTCTACAGACACAGTCTGATTCTAGGGCTAGAAACATGTTCTGTATCACACAGCACAAAGATACCAATTCGCTCCCACCCTCATCCTTCTCATTGTACAAAAAAAAGTTTTGCCTTTAAGCACATAAGAGATTAGATCTCAGAATTCAAAGTTACATCCCTTTCAAATGCAGAAAATCTGTTCAAAGCTAAAGAACTTAATCTTGCCTTTTCTTAGGCAGGCATAATTCAGGTGAATATGCCACAGTGGAGGAAAAGGTATTCAGAAGTCATTTTTATGAACTGGTAACCAGCCATCTGTCCACAAACAATCACAGCCTGCCCCAAGACAAGGTTCCTTTATGGCTGTACTTGTCTGGCATCATGCCTTTTGTTTGCTGACAAGTGAATTATGGCTCACAAATTCACCCCATGTTCTTTCTGCCTTCCCTGTACTGCTTGTGCCTATTGTTTTATCTGTTTGACCAAAACCAAAAACTTGAAATGGTTATGCTTTGGTTTATAGTAGATCCTCATTTTCCGTACAAACTAAGGACCTCATAAGCCAGGACCTTCCCCATTAGCTTACTGAAAGTCTTGTGACAGAACTTTGAAGACAGCACAATTTTGTTTATGTGTCTGCCTTCCTAGTTTGAAAGTACCAAAACCAGTAGTTCCTAATTAAAAAAAAAAAAGAAGTGCCATCATACATAAGTCAGCTATGATGAGTATTCTTTTCCTATAACCGTAAAGAGATTTTATCTGTGTTGATATGAAGTAGGCAAGAATTGTGAAAGCTCCAGAAGCTGGACAGGTATCACCAAGGTTCCTTCTGAATGAAGTTGCTTCTCATTTTTCAATAGAACCATGTTCTAAAAGATTCTCTTATGTGCTAGAAAGTGACTATATTTCACCTCTTACTGCGAGATAACTGCACCTACAATGTTTAGTGTATATAAGTCCAAACAACATAAGTTATTGTTGTGCAAAGAAATAATCCACAATATCCCAGAGAACTGGTCTGGTCAGGAGCAGCTGAGAGAACTGGGGTTATTCAGCCAGGAGAAAAGGAAGCTAAGGGGACATCTCACTGATCTCCCTGAAGGACTGGACTGAGATGGAGATTGGTCTCTTCTCCTTAGTAACAAGTGATAGGACAGGAGGAAACAGCCTCAAGTTGTACCAGGGGAGGTCTAGGTTGTATGTTAGAAGAAAACTCCTGACTGAAAGGGTTCTCGAATATTGGGACTGGCTTCCCAGAGAGAGGGTTGAATCTCCATCCCTGGAAGTGTTAAAAGAGGCAGATGTGGTGCTGAGGGACATGTTTAGTCATAAGTTAGAGAATGATTTGACTCGATGATCTTAAAGGTCCTTTCCAACCAAAATGATTCTGTGATCATCACTGTCATGGGTTGAATTGAATCTGCTGCTGATATTCAATATCATGCTGCTGTCGTGCTGGCTTCAAAATGAAAGTCTGTCTGGAGCAAAGTATCACGGTGCTTGAAGTTCAAACTGTAACATAAGAAGCTTCCTGTTCTGGTTGCTGCTTCTGGTTTCAGGTTTTTGAGACCCTGGTCTTTTCTGCTGGGCTGGCTTCTGCACGCTTGGGTGGGGGGAACCGTTTTATCACTGGTCTTCTGCTGCCGCTTCTGCATTTTGATGTGTGTTTTCTGCAAACAGGCTAAGGTAATTGTGCACTGTATTATCTCAGTAAATTAATTATCTCAATGCAAGTTTTCTTGTGGTGTTTTCCTTCCTGCCTGTGTGGGGAAAGGGGGGCTTGTGAGGGTGGGCTGTGTTAACCCAGGACAATCAGCCCCTGAAGAAACACCCACAGAATTTTTTTGAACAATAGTATCAGATCAGACCACTGATCCTGTTCTGGCCTTTGCAAGTTCTTGGAAAGCTTGACTCTAGATAGTGATAAAAATTAACTGTAGAATATATGAATCCAGTTTTAGGGTTTCTTTATAAATCTGTGTAACTCCTTGTAAACGGATTAAATGCAATGAAGAAATGAATGATATGCAAACAAGGAAACTCTACCTTGCTAACATCAGTCACTTCTCAAACATCTTTCAGGTCCACTATATGGCTGAAAGTGGGCAGGATGAAACTCACTATTAAATCAGGAAAAATTTGATCAGATTGAAATTCTTCACCCTGAGGGTGGTGAGACACTGGAATAGATGCCCCAATGAAGTGGTGGAGGCTCCAACCCTGGAAGTGTTCACAGCCAGGCTGGATGGTGCCTTGAACAATCTGGTCTAGGAGGACGTGTCCCTGCCCAAGGCAGGTGGGTTGGAACTAGAGGATCTTTAAGGTCCCTTTCAACCCAAACCAGCCTATGATTCTATGAAACTTAAAGGCAAACCTGTGATATTAACTGCTATCGTATCAGCTGGTACTTCATTTTGTAAATCAGTTCAGCTTCAGGATTTGAAAGGCGAGGCTCCAAAACGCATACAAGGTAGAATTGAAAGACAAGATCCACCACAAACATAGGATATACAGCATGTACATAATACTCTGTAATATTGCTCTGCATAAGAGGATACTAATGTAGGTAGAGTAATGGATCTATGGAAAATGTTTCATGCCACCTAGCCTTGAGAGGAAAATTCATTAGGTTGAACTGACAGTAAGTTCTTGTTCAAAACATTGCATAAAAGCCAGTGGCAAACACAGCAACATCAAGACTTAAGAGCACTCAGGAAGTAATCTCCAAAGCCAGGGCAGGGAATAGTTGCTTTCATTACCTTATGTTCTTTAAGAAATGCCAGGTAGGTTTGCTACAAGAACCTTTTTTGCTCAACTGTTGACTTCGAAATACATTACTACCTTTGTCTCTTCTTTCAAAAGTATATCTTGGTAAAAGAGTGTAGTAAACTCATCATTATTAATTGAAGAAAACTTGAGACAGAAGTTCTTTTTTCCAAGCATGCCCTAGACCTTCAAGCTACATAAACACCTTAATAAAGCGAGGGTATAAAATTAAATGATCCTACCAGAAACACACATATTTACTATTTAAAGGGGGGGAGGGAAATCTGTCTTAGGCTTACACTTATAACTAATATATATTTTCCTACAAGACGCCTAAAGAAACGGCTTCAAAAGATTAACTCGACCACAAATAGTGTTACTACAAAAGTCTGATGGTGGATAAGGTCGAGCACAGGTTTTTATCCCCCTCCCCATTTTTTTATTAAACAAGACTAGGAAAAGAAACTCTGAAGTAACTAGTAGTAATCATGAAGTGAAAGGAAAACAAAGAAATTATGACAGTATTGTTCCTATTTAGTATCTTAAATCCAATTTTGCATCATGTGTCTAAGGCAAAGGAAGAACACTAGTCTCAGTTATTTAATTGAGGAAGGGTGGCCTCGTGGTTAAAACAGAAAGCTAGGAACCAGTGAATGAGGTTCTGGGGAGCCCTGGGTGTGCTGCTCTCCTTAGAGCACAGCCACTCAACAGCCTTACCCAAACGCTTTTGTATATATGAAGCAGAGGCAATACTCTCCAGACAGGGTGTGAACATGTCAACTGCTCCTGGAAGACAGGGTAAAGTCCCTAAACTGTTACAGAAATGTACACATCAGCACAGAGGTTTGCCACTTTGTAGTTTGCAATGAGTCGTACAGAAAAGCACAGCCTCTGACTAGCAATATCTCACCAGAGAAATCAATTCCCTGTCCCTGGAAGAGCTATAACCACCATTAAAGAACTGATGTGTTTTCCCAGGAGACGCACCTTCTCACAGAGAGTTTCCTGGTAGGTTTGTTGTTTGTGGGATTTTTTTGTTTGTGGGTTTCTTTTTGTGGGTGTGGGTGGGGTTTTTTTTTCCCTTTTTAGACTATTATTTATTTTTAAACTGAAAAAAAAATAGAAATTGAGTTTAAATTTCAGGATTTTCTACCATCATCAGGTTTCCAAGTCCCATGAGGGCCCAGCTCGTGGAACGCATCAGCTGGCCGCGGTAGGGCCCCAGCCTAGAAGTGCCGAGAACTGGGATCCTGCCTCTCGGGAAGGCCTCTCGCTGCTCCTAGGAAATTCCTGGGCTCTCCGCGTCGTGTCCTAGCTCCAGCTAGGCCGGAGATTTAAAAATCCCACATCCACACAAAAAGGTTTTTCTCCAGTGCGCCGGACCACCGGGTCGGCCCCGCCGCCCGTGTCGCGTGGGGCGGACCAGAGGCGTTTCGCAGGGAGGAGGCGCGACCTCAAGATACCTTTGAGACACCGAGCGAGCCTCACACAGCACAGCCTGTCCTGAGCTGACACCGGCCGCCCGCAACCAGGCCGAGCGGCCGAGTCCGCCGCCGACCGTCTCCTCGGTAGCGCAGCTCACAGCCACTAACTTTCGTGCCGCCGCTTCCTAGCCCAACCCAGACACATAAATCCCCGGCCCTCTACCCGGCAGCNGGGGGTGGAGAAAAAGAGAAGCGTGTGACGATGCTTGACCTGCGTGAAATGTTTATCGAGGCCTGTTGCATGCGTTGAAGGCAGCGGGGGCTCGCCGTTGCGGCTGCTGTCCCGGGTGGGAGTTACGGCCAGGCCCTAAGCGGTGTATGTATGTGTGTGCGTGCGCGTGTGCCCCTGTGTATATATATATATATATACACACACGCGCGCACACACACACGCAGACATATATATTAAANACAGAAAAGCACAGCCTCTGACTAGCAATATCTCACCAGAGAAATCAATTCCCTGTCCCTGGAAGAGCTATAACCACCATTAAAGAACTGATGTGTTTTCCCAGGAGACGCACCTTCTCACAGAGAGTTTCCTGGTAGGTTTGTTGTTTGTGGGATTTTTTTGTTTGTGGGTTTCTTTTTGTGGGTGTGGGTGGGGTTTTTTTTTCCCTTTTTAGACTATTATTTATTTTTAAACTGAAAAAAAAATAGAAATTGAGTTTAAATTTCAGGATTTTCTACCATCATCAGGTTTCCAAGTCCCATGAGGGCCCAGCTCGTGGAACGCATCAGCTGGCCGCGGTAGGGCCCCAGCCTAGAAGTGCCGAGAACTGGGATCCTGCCTCTCGGGAAGGCCTCTCGCTGCTCCTAGGAAATTCCTGGGCTCTCCGCGTCGTGTCCTAGCTCCAGCTAGGCCGGAGATTTAAAAATCCCACATCCACACAAAAAGGTTTTTCTCCAGTGCGCCGGACCACCGGGTCGGCCCCGCCGCCCGTGTCGCGTGGGGCGGACCAGAGGCGTTTCGCAGGGAGGAGGCGCGACCTCAAGATACCTTTGAGACACCGAGCGAGCCTCACACAGCACAGCCTGTCCTGAGCTGACACCGGCCGCCCGCAACCAGGCCGAGCGGCCGAGTCCGCCGCCGACCGTCTCCTCGGTAGCGCAGCTCACAGCCACTAACTTTCGTGCCGCCGCTTCCTAGCCCAACCCAGACACATAAATCCCCGGCCCTCTACCCGGCAGCCTCCCGCGGCGCCTGCCTGCTTTCCCACTCCCCATCAACGAATCCAAATATCCTCTTTCCTTCCTCGCTCTGCCGCGCCAACCCCACCCAGGCACCCCGCAACGCCCAACCGCCCCCCGCCTCTACCACCGGGCGCCGCAGGTTGGGGGTAAAGGGGAAGACAAGGAAGGTATAACCAATGCAGCGAGGCTGGGGACGGGGGGGAAACGACAGGCGTCGCGAAGGGGGTTTCTCGCGCCGCAGCCAATGGGCGGCGGGCACGGGCGGGCGCGCGGCACGCCGGGAGTTGTAGTTCAGCGCCGTCACCATTTTGTGGCGAAGGAAACTACAACTTTTCCCGCGAGCAAAAAGATCATTCTTGGGCCCTACACGGAGCCCCGCCGGCCAGACCAGGTGCTGCCAGCGCAGCGGGTCCCGGTGCATGCCCGAGCCGGAGCACAAGCGCGATGGGCGCAGGGACGTGAGCGGAAGGAGAGCCCAGGAGAGCCCAAGACAGGCTGCTGCGGAGCGGGGAGGGGGGCAGGGCGAGCCAGCGTGCTGTGCGGTGAGGGACCGTCGCCAAACTCCCCTCTCGGGTTATGGCGCTGGGCTAGCGGCGACCTTGTCTGCCGGGTGGCCGCACTTAAATGCCCCTANGGTCCATTTAAAGTTGTTGCCTGAGAGCTGTTCTCATTGGTTAGGAGGGAGCTGGAGGAGCGGAGACACACACACGGTGCGTGCAGCCCTCGCTGCCGCCGCTGCCGGAGCCGCCGGAGCCGCTGCTGGAGTTGTCTGCCGCTTTCCCTGCTGCAGCGGCACAAACGTGACTTCCAACGATCTGATTATTTATCTTCTCCTTTCAGTCCCTTTCCTTCTTCAAGATGTAACTACAGCTCTGACACTAAGGACCTGCAGATCGCTTAGGTGGCTTGAGAAAGAGAAAAGGGGATATCAAGGGCATCGTTTTTTGTGTTTAGGGGGATTTTTTCCATTATAATGTTTCACTGAAGTGGTGTTTTTTTTTTGTTGTTGTTGTTTTTTCCTTCGCATTCGTCTTTATAATTTTTTTTTCGTCCCCCATTTCTCGGATTTATTGCTAGGAGAATCACATTGTGAGGAAAGTCGGATTACAAGATACCACTACAAACAACCCCCCCCAACCCCCCGTTGTTTTTTTTGTGGTTTTTTTTTTTTATGCTTTTTTTTTTTTTTTAAATTGTCGCGGCTTTAATTCATGAAGCAATTGTCCCCTTTTGCAATCAGAATTTGGATACCAGAATGAGCAAAGAAAGACCCAAGAGGAATATAATTCAAAAGAAATACGTAAGTGGTCATAACATATATCATTTGACTCCCAGTTTTAGGAAATGGCAGTGAATGTCAAGTTTATAGCTAATCCTGGAGCTCTAAGGCTTTCGGAAAAAAATGCGATACTGGGTTTTATTTTTCCATGGTGTGGTGGGGGAGTTTCAGAGGCCCCTTTTAACGGGGAGCCTTCTATCCAGTTGGGTTATAAAACCAGATTTGTGTCGCGATTCCTCTAGTGAATAAATGTATTGACCTCAAATGACACAATCATAATCTACTTTTAGATGAAAGGCGGGGAGCTCGGGAGGGGGGGGACACATCGGACAGCTGCTGCGATAATGTCACGAAACTGTATTTTCCAAGGGCTTTTATTAATATTGCGCTTTTGCATGCGAAAGGAGGTGTTTTTCAGTGCTCTGCTTGTGTGTCTATCCACGTCTGGTGAAGCGGCGTCGGTGGTTGTTGGAAGCCCTTTAAGTTGAAGCCGAGTGTCTGGTTATGGCGAGCTCGTTTCTCGCACTACCACATCCTACCTCCTGTATGTGATCGTCTGCTTCCCTGTCTTGCGATAGCAACCCGGCCGGCCGGGGATCGCCTTCCTTGGGGCTTGACTGGAATAATGGGGGAAATGGCTCGGTGCCGTTTGAAAATAATTACTATGTCTTGAAAATTTGGGATAATCCATTGCTGCCTTGGCTGTGTGTTTCTGTGTCTCTTTAGCCAGTCGCTTGAACAACCCCCCTTGTAATTGTCTGATCCTTTAAACATATAAATGTGGACGGATAGTTGGATTTTTGTTCGTGCTCTAGTTACGTTTTGATTGGCATGGGGGAGTTTTGCTTTGCGTTTGGAAAAACTGAAGGGATTAGCCAAATACGCGCTAGAGCGAATAATGATTATCTGCACGTTTAAGGGGAAAAAAATAATCGTTTTGTTGTTGTTAGGGGTTGTTAATGTATATAAATCCTGGGTTTCGGGTGTTTGCTACGAGGCTTTAAAAGTTTATATCGCGCCTGTCGTACGGCGATTTCTTTTCAGCTAGGGGTGTTTCTTGGCGGGGAGGGTGACCTTCGGGACACTTTCCTTCGCTATTATATAGATTTGGTAAAAACTGCAGTTGACTCGAGCTGACTGCCACTATCGATTGCTCGCCCCGCTTGAAATGCAGCCCGGGGAGGGAGGTGGAGGGGCTGCGCGCTACTTCAGGGCTGGTGTGTGTGTCCCTTTCCCTGCCTGTGTCCCCCCGCGAAATTTCCGAATTAAAATACATCCGCATTGCAGAGGAGCGGGGAGCCCGGGGCCGGCGAGTTTAAAGTATTGCATCGAAACGGGAACGGCTAGTGGAAAGTCTGGCGAAACACGCGAGGCGTCCACGTTTCCCAGGCAGGCAGACAAAAGCGGGCCGGGGTGGGGGGGAAGGAAACCGCAGTGTTAATAATTAAGGGAGAGGGAGGAGGATGTGTGGAGATGGGAGGATGAAGATCGCCCCAAACTGCTGCACCCGCGGTCGCCCCAGGCTCGCAGAGGCGAAACAATGCGGCACCGTTCCCGCACCACCGGGCAGGGGGTGAGCGCGGCTGCCGCCGGCCCCGGGGAAGGGTAGGGGGGAAGGGGACAAGTACGGCAGACGACGTGCTCCCCGCTCGCAACTTGGTGAAGACGTTTGGGTTTTTTCTTTTAACCGCCCTCCCCCTTTTTCTCCCCCTCCCCATGTTTATTTCTGGCAGGGGGCAGCGGTGTCGGTGGGGCGCGCTGNCCCTCTCCCCTCTCCCCCCCTCCCAGCGCCTCGCGCCCCCCGCCTTTGGCGTGACGTCAGAGCCGAAGCGGGGCGGGGGCGGGAAGGCCCCGGGGCAGCGCTCGGTGGCGCTGCAGGGGCAGGGCTGGCCCCTGCCCTGGGCCAGGTGAGCAGGTGCGGGGCCGTCCGGCTCGACTCTGCTGGTTTCAGGGTGGGAGGGAGGTTAGTCAGCCGCCGCCCCACGCGGAGGGGAGGGCTAGTCACGTCTCCTTTCTGGGGCGGAGGCGTGAGGACGCGGCGTGGCGACACGCGTGACACATTTCCTCCTGCCCGTGACCTTCGGGCGCTGCGGCAGCCTCGGGGAGCACGCCGGGCTGCGGCCGCCGCCTTCTTGCTGGTGCCAGCCGGGCCTTTTGTTGTTCGCCAGCAGAGCTGCAGGTGTGATCGCCCGCCTCCGGGTCGCGGCCGCAACCGCATCCCGGCTTTCGCGGTGCTTGTCCCGAGTCAGAGGCTCCTCAACACCTCCCCACACTGCTGTTCTATCGAACTTTGCTCCACCGACACTCGGCGCCCCTGTGGCAGGCCTTGGTCCCGGGCACTCAGGCACCACGGCAGGTGACCCAGGAGAGGGGGTGCGAAAAGCTGGAAGCAGCTGAGACAGGCCCCGTGGTGCGGCCAGAGCCGGCCACCGGCCTGGCCTGGCCCACACCCGGGCCACAGCAGAACGATGGTCCACCGAGTGTCAGGCCCTGCTGCCCGGGCGTCAGGCCCTCTAGTACTCCCAGTATTAGGGTGAGGGCTATGACAGGGGAGGTGGCCCCCGTAAGAGGGTCTCTCCGAGTGTCCCCAGCTGCACAGGCACCAGGTGCTGCTTCCGTGTCCCTGCTCCTCATCCCGTTGGGAGTTGTCCTATCGGGAGTGGAGCCTGTTTAGGCTTCTGGGTTTTGGTATTTGCAAAATGATTTCCAAAACCAAAAAGATTTTGAGAACAATAAAGCCTGAATGTCGTGGGCTGCCATCGTGGGGCTCGACTCCCCACTCTGTAAGTGGTCACAATTAGAAGTTCTCTTAAACTTAAGAGTGTTATCTTTTGTGACTGATAAAATCAGGAGTGAAAAAAAAAACNCTAGTGGAAAGTCTGGCGAAACACGCGAGGCGTCCACGTTTCCCAGGCAGGCAGACAAAAGCGGGCCGGGGTGGGGGGGAAGGAAACCGCAGTGTTAATAATTAAGGGAGAGGGAGGAGGATGTGTGGAGATGGGAGGATGAAGATCGCCCCAAACTGCTGCACCCGCGGTCGCCCCAGGCTCGCAGAGGCGAAACAATGCGGCACCGTTCCCGCACCACCGGGCAGGGGGTGAGCGCGGCTGCCGCCGGCCCCGGGGAAGGGTAGGGGGGAAGGGGACAAGTACGGCAGACGACGTGCTCCCCGCTCGCAACTTGGTGAAGACGTTTGGGTTTTTTCTTTTAACCGCCCTCCCCCTTTTTCTCCCCCTCCCCATGTTTATTTCTGGCAGGGGGCAGCGGTGTCGGTGGGGCGCGCTGCCGGCGGCGGCGGCAGCAGCAGCAGCAGCAGCAGCAACAGGTTGCCGGGGCTGTGACGGGAGCCCGCGGGCCGCCGGCCACGCCGCCGCCCGGCCAGGTTCGCCCTGCTCCCGTGACGTCACAAAGGGAAGGGCCTGCGCGCCGTGGAATCTTCGNCTGGCCCACACCCGGGCCACAGCAGAACGATGGTCCACCGAGTGTCAGGCCCTGCTGCCCGGGCGTCAGGCCCTCTAGTACTCCCAGTATTAGGGTGAGGGCTATGACAGGGGAGGTGGCCCCCGTAAGAGGGTCTCTCCGAGTGTCCCCAGCTGCACAGGCACCAGGTGCTGCTTCCGTGTCCCTGCTCCTCATCCCGTTGGGAGTTGTCCTATCGGGAGTGGAGCCTGTTTAGGCTTCTGGGTTTTGGTATTTGCAAAATGATTTCCAAAACCAAAAAGATTTTGAGAACAATAAAGCCTGAATGTCGTGGGCTGCCATCGTGGGGCTCGACTCCCCACTCTGTAAGTGGTCACAATTAGAAGTTCTCTTAAACTTAAGAGTGTTATCTTTTGTGACTGATAAAATCAGGAGTGAAAAAAAAAACGGGCATATGCATAATTTTTTCCTGCACTCTAAAAATGCTATCACTTAATTTTTGAAAGAGCTATAGCAGACTCATACAAATCTTCTCACTTTACCCTCCTCCTTCTCAAACATCTTTACATATCAAATATTGCCTTTTGGCTCAAGCCTCAAAAAACTGACAGCTTTGTAAAGTATCAGCCGAGAAACCAGACTGCATTCAGTATGCGCTTGGAATTAATAGTTCTTAAATGAAGAGCTTTGAAGTCTTAAGCGTAATTTCACAGGTGCGTTTTTCTGCCTGTTTTTGTGAGGCTAAATAGCAAATCTTCTGTTCCTGCTGGCTTATGTCTGAGAATACCAGACCTGGATTGCTGTCTTAAAATACCTGCACAGTTCTGCCACAGTAGCAGACAGCAAAATGTAAGAAAGGAGTAATGTCACTACTGTCGCCTCGTGTGATTTGTTTCTTTGTCCTTGCAGAAATAAAAGTGCTGTAGTGTGCCATGAGGTGACATGCTTCAGCTACGGACTGCCTGGTAAGCCCCTCGACAGTGGGGCCAGCAAGGCCTGTCCGGGGTTAGCATGCTTCAGATATCCGAGGAGAGCTCCTCTGAGTGCTGCAGTCTTTGAAACAATACTTGAGCTTGAAGCAGACTCTTTGCGGGGAGCTTGTGGTGACCATGCAGCACCACCCCTTCCTGTTTAAGGGACGTTTGTGCTCAGGGTCCTGGCCCTTTGCACCCCAGGGCTTCAGCTTGTCCCTCATGCCCTGTGCTTTTTTCCTGTGAGTGTTTCCTCATTTTCTTCCAGCCTCACAGCCGACATAGTGCTTTAAATTTGACCACTTCCTACAAGAAATAGTGTAAGTACATCATGGAAGCAGAGGCAGTATTCAGTGTACTTTGCATCTTATTTCAAATAACATTCTGGAGCTTTCTCGTACTGGGTCTTTTTCAGGTTTTTAGCAACCATTTCTGCAGTGTGAGCACACTATTTTTTTTTTCCATATGTATAACCTCAACGAACAGTGTAAGGATGCACTTGAGATCTTAGTTTGGGTCTTCTTAACCTCCTCCTGGTCTCATGAGGCTACATCGTGTGTTAAGTGCCATAGGATAGCCCATAACTAGGTGTTAGTAATTAAAATATGTATGTTTTTAAAGGGATATTTACTTTTTTTTCTGTCAACACATGCTTTGCCCTGAGGTATACTAATGGTCTCCTGCTTGCTCTGATGAACAGTGAGCCAGGAGTCTGTGTAAGATGTGTCCAGAGCAAATTATAATGAATCAAGGCCCCTGGAAAGAGTTTCTAATGTTCATTAAGCACTTTCACCTTCTCTTATGAAGCCCACTAAGTTGCTATTAAAAATATATTACCTCTTCCATTTCTGTAGATGTAAAATAACAGCTAATGTTATGCATATGCTAAAGTGTGGTATAAACGTCAGTTGATTCCGTAAGGCAGTAGCACTCCCTCCATTTTATTGTTTGATGAAACAGAAAGAAGTCTAAATTACTTGCCTGAAGCTACAGACTGTAACAGTGGCAGAGATGGAACTAATCTGTATTTCTGCAGCCTTGTCCAATATTCTATCCTGTAGCTTACTGGCTTTTGCTGTGAGGCACAGCATCTGCTGTACAGGGACTACTTCACACACAGTGCAAATTTTCTTCGAGATTCCTCCTCTCCCCAGTTACGGTCTAGATTGTTAACAGTATATTTTTAACATAGTAAAAGAGGCATTTCAGTATGGATACTTGACTTTTTTTTTTAATGATCATACCCTGCAGCTGATACAGACCAGTTGATACTGTGATGACTCAGCTGTGGGAGTATTACATAAAGTAGGTCAATTTTTATATCTCATAATTTGAAGCTAAAGAGGCTCCAGGTTTAAAGTTTGTATTCTGTTTATACATATTACTGATATTTCCTGCTTTGAACGTAACTGAAAGTTCTTGAGGAGGGTGGAAATGTTTTTGAGGATTGATTTGGAGTTGGGGTTTTTTTGCCATTTATATTGTATGGTGACTGAATTAAATCGACTTGCACTTGGTTAAGGAGAGGAAACACCAACTGCTTTCATTTCAGAAGTTTCCAGTTTGCAGCACTTAAGCAAAAGGAAGGCTTAAATGTAGTTTTGAAGTAGAGAATAGAAAAACAGGGACACATTTTTTATTTTTTATTACAAGCACCTAGCTTTTGTGGGGTTTAGCAGATGTGGAATTTGCAGAGGAATACTTGCATTGCTTCGAAGTCCAAATTTGCATTTAAAGTATTTTACTCCCCCCCCCCCCCCGCCCCAGTCCTTTGCATGGCTTGCTTTCCAACTATAAATGTAAACCAAGTGTAAATGATGCATTGTTTGCCTTAGTGGGCAGACAGTCTGAAAACAGTAGTGTTGATGGATTTGACTGCCTCTGTGTGAAATTAATGGGACATTAACTTTCAAGTCTAATAATGCAAATTTTAGCATTTCCTAACCTGAACATCCTTTTAATGTTTCCTGATACTGATGGTTGTACATGTCCCTATGCTATAGTCCAGAGCTTCAGTTGACAATTTTTATAATACAGCTCTTCACCTTCAATACAAACCCCCTTAACCTGTTGTGACTTCAGAGAAGAGGGTATAACTACCAGAGTTTAATGTCCAAGTGAATAATGGGGTATGGTACTACTCATATGCTTTTTATACTTAATACTGCTTTTTATTTAAAACATTTTAAAGTGGTAGGAAGCCACCAGGAAACTGTAAAGCTGCAAATAGCTTGTAAAATTCAGGTTTATCATGAGAGGAGTACTTGGCACTGAAATTCAGATACCAGAAATAATAATATACTTGCCAAAATGTATTTGGTGTTCTCTTACATCTTTGGTGAGTTGATTGTTTTGCTGACTCACTACTGGGAATACTGGATCTGGATAGGTTTTATTTGGAGATACTGGGTTTTGATCTGTAGGGATGGGTTTATTTCAGTCAGTCACAAAACCGTCTCAATGAATCAGTAGGTAAAGGTTTAAAACCATTTGCTGTTTCACTTACTTGGGTTTCACACTTTGCCTCGTGTAATGACATCCTGTTCTGATGTTTCTTCAGTAATTCAGCAGAGGCCTGGTATTTCCAGTGGTGGGCTGTGGGAAAGGAATACACCCTTTAATTATAGCAGCAAGGGCTTGTTTGAAAATATGCTAGCTCTCTTCCCCTGCATCTGTGCTGGCTTTTTGTCTGTTGCTTCCTTATGCAGATGAAGGGTCTAAAGCTGTACAGTGCTGCTTTTCAACTTTCCCTGAAAGCATGGCCACAGTCTGTGGCAAAGCTGAGTAGCGGCTGAGAGCAGAGCATCGTCGTGCTGAATGCCATGTCTTGAGGCACTCAGAGATGACGGCTCTCTGGTCTGTGAGCAGATGAATGGTGTGAACGTATCCCATCTGCTCCCCTGCAAAGTTTATCGATTTAATTTATGCTGCTGCAGGAAGCCGTTCAGAGTGACCATCTTGACTGAGCATGGTAGCAAGTTAAAAGTGCTCAGGTGGAAATGATCATTCCACCAGTTCATGTAGGGGAGTTCATAGGGAAGAATGGCATCTGGAACTGCTTCAGCATTTCTGCAGCAAGCATCTCATCCCAGACTGATGCGTCATAAACCATAGGGGAACAAAACCTTTATAATTGGGTATAAAAATGGGACTGTGATTAAAAAGATGCCTTGAAAACAAAATGAAAAGCCTTAAGTAAGATCTCCATATACTTTCAGCATCTAGGTCAGGGTTATTGAACAGGGGTAGTTTCTGGACAATTTCAGTTTAGCGTGTGTAGGATTGGTACAGTTGCAGTTGGACATTCTGACACCACTGAAATCAGTTTAGCAAAAATGTGATGATGCACCCAGAGGGGTTTGCAGTTACATCACTGGATGGGCATGGCTTAATCCTTTCTAAATGTCTGTGCCCTGTGATGTGTAATCTGCTTGGCCTATCCAGCTTGGGTTCTTCCTGTTTTTCCTGCTATGCGCTTCTCTTGATTTGCTCTGCTAAAGGCAGCTTTGGATCTGTGGCTGTTACTATATTGCTTTTACTTCCTAAAGGCTAGAAGAAATGCAGATAATAAGAATCAAATTCAGAAACCATGGCCTGCTGCTGTGCTCTAGGAGGGCTTGTGGTATTCCTGTTCCTGCCCTCTGCTTTCAGTTGAGACTGACTTGCTGCTCTGACATCTTTTGGATGACTCGAGGGTTGCAGGAGATTAGCATGTTTTGGCACAAGCAGGCTATGATGACTGGCTAACGATATTTATAAAGTTAAAAAATAAACCATGGAAGCTCATTCTGACATAATCTACTAATCTTAGTTTTGTATTTTAATACTGTGTTGTCTGAGCCAAGTTAGGATAACTATATATTGCAAGCAATTAATTTTTAGCTTTGCTTGCAGATTAGTGTTGAAGTAATGCCTGCTTTAAATTAAGAATGAAGGGAGTGTATTTTGAGAATTTTTCCTCTCTTTCAACTATCTACATATGAAAATAGCTCTATACCTATTTTTAAAGCAGATTTATGTGAGTGGGTAGAGATAAGTGTTCCCCAGTATTTCTGGACAATGTTGTGTCTTGACGTTTTGGCATGAGTTTTTTTTTCCTTCACAGCCCACAAGAAGAGGATGGTCTTCTGTGCTCTTTCCCACATTTATATGTTAGGAAAAGGACTTTTTGGTTTGAGGACTGTTCATTGTTTTCTTCTAGGGGGAAAAAAAAAAAATCTACTGCTTTGAGTAAACTTCAGTCTTGTGTTAGACATCTTGCTAATCACGCTGGGTTTTGAGGAATCCAACCAAGAGAGTAATCTTTGAGGCATCTCGCTGACAGGTATTCAGTTTCCTCTGGACCCTGACAATCCACTTAAACAGCTAATAACATTTTTTTCTAGCTACGTGTAGGAATGACTTGTGTTTTTTAAGAAATACAATGAGGTACTTGCCAGTGTAAAGGATGCAAGTCAACTGAATTGCAACGTGCAAATAATTTTTGAGGTTGCTGCTAATGAAGTGGATAGAAATTGTGAGTCTTGATCAAGGCTCTGTCCAATGGCTCACTCTTTGAGATGCTTACCATAATTTTCATTAGTTGTTATATTCAGCATATACATTTTTATTGTTTTAAAGCTAGAAATCTTTAAGTCCCAAAAGTACACAGCCTAGAAATAGCATTTAGACTTTTAAGTTGCTGCAGGCTATTGCCATATGTTTATAGTTTGGGGTTTTTGGTTTTTTTTTTCTTTCTTTCTGTAAGGTATATGTTAAGCAGGGTAAGGGTGATTTAGAAAAAAGGATATGGCTCCTTCTTTCTGGCCTTCTTTATTTCGTGGATATTACTTTCAGTTCGTCCCACAGAGTTCTTTTTGGTACATCAAAGTTGTAATCCAAATCTCTCAGCTGCAGTGTGCATGCTAAAAGTCCTGTAGTACAAATTTCCAACCCTGCACGTATGCCAGATCAATTAGCTTCTTAAGTCAATTCAAGCTGAAAAAAAGTAGAACTGCTTCTGTTCTGGTTTCAGCCCTACAAAACTTGGTCCAGACTTTTTTGAGTTCATAAAACTCAAAGCCAAGCTAAAAGAAGGTTTTCTGTTATTGTTTGTAAAGTCGACTGATAACTAGGCTGGGTGTTGTGTGTGGTTCCTTTTTGGGTGATACTGCAGATGTCTGGCCCTAATGTGAATGTTCTTCACATGATGACATAGATGGCTGTCTGAGACATGGTTTTCTGATTGTCACCTTTTTTACCCCCTCTCGAAGCACAGTGATAATGATGAAAATTCTAATGGCCTATTGCCATGGTGCAGTCTGGATTTCTGAGACCAGGGAACGTCCCTTTCACTTTTAGATATGTAGCAGAAGTTAATGCATTGGAATAGTATTTACTCTAATCATTTATTAAAAGCTGTGCTATGCCCAAGGATGATTTTAAGAAGGTGGTAGTCTTTCAGTCTTTCTGCTGCCGAGGCCCTTATCCTATGTTTGTAAAGCTTTTACTTGTTTTTTTCCACTAGTTGCTCAACATATAATGAGGACACAGTAATGTCACTTTGTAAGACAAGAGGCTTTGTGTTACTTACAAGCTGGAGTTACAGCATGTTACACTAACTGTAACCTGTGAATTATTTATAAGTCGGAAGAAATAATGGTTGTCCTAATGGCCAATAATTTTGAAGCTGGCTTTTTCTTTTTTTTAAAGTCTGTCTGTGATGCCTTGAACTAATAAAAACTACAAAAATAAGCAGCTTTCAGGAGAAGCTGTCCTGTTCTGTCCTACTTCCCACCCTTTCTGTCTGTCGTGGCACTGTCCTGTGTGTAGCTTCTGTGGTCTGTCTTCGTTAATACTGTTGTGAATGTGGAGACCAGTAAGCTGCCTAATGCCGTGATTTTATGATCACTTTGTGCCTGCACTGCACTGAAAGAAGTGGTCTAGCTTTCCTCTGGCTGCCTGTTCCCCCTCTGTTCTGCAGGCCAGCATGGATCCCAGATGATGGGTCCCATGGCAGACTAGGGACTTCACAGGTTAAAACTGAACTGACAAAATACCGTTAATTTTTAATGTGGGTTCATTTAATATTGCAGTTTATGATTAGCTGTAAAAATACTTGGTCTAGGGAAAGTGTGACAGGAACACAAAATGAAGTGTCAGGGGAGGGGTAGGATTGCTTCTCTTAGCTATGTGTGAGCTGTAGTGTGAGCTTAAATGGGCTGTGAAATTATGACTAAATAGGAGTCAAGATACATGTTTTATTTCCTAGCAAACAGAATTAGTTGTCCTTGTCTGTTCTAAGGGTTGTTTGGGCATGGATTTTCCTGTACTGTCCTACTGGAAGTATGGTGAATATTAAATAAATAAAATGAAGTTAGGTCATGCAAGTGAAAATTAAGCTGAAGGTACTTGTGCCTGTGGTCATGGTAGTGTCATAATCTTTTCCATAGTGCTAAAATATGTTAGAAGATGATTAAAAGTGTGTTATGTTTGCTTAGATAGGATTTGGACAATTCCGAATTGGAACAAGGGAAGAAAATAGAATTAAAAAGGTCAGTTTCACCACTAGGTGTGATAGAAGTACTCCTTTTCTTTTTTTCAGTTCAACAGCCATGTGCACCCACCCCACAGTATGAGAGCTCCTCTGTAGAAGTGAAGCCATTGTACTATTGTACTTTATACAACAAGGACCTACTTGCAGAAGGGAGTTCCTCCAGAAATTTCCCGTGACTTTATTAGTTTTATCTTTTACTACTGAAAAACAAATTCAAGTAACTTCTCTTGTTAAAACCACTCATATCTATCAGATGTGCAAGTGAACTGAAGAGCTGATATATTTTTGCCCCAGGTTCCCAAGCAGTGTGAGAAGACCAAACCATACCAAATCAACAAGCCACAAAACCCAGGGTTTCTTTTAATTATAGGAACATCAGGATGTGTCATCTCATGTCTTTTTCTCACCGTTGATGTCAGCAGTGGTAACACTGATCTTTCCTTTATGATACAGTGCTTTGGCCATATCAATCCAACTAAACAGCCACGTATAAAATAAAGTCATTGAAATTATCAGGCTTAGAAAGTAGTTAACGCCAATGCTCTCGCTCCTTCCCCCATCTCCTCATCTTTAAACAGTCTGACTTCAGTGCAAGCCTGCAAAGGCTTTTTAGGGACACAGTTAAAGACAAGCACAGGGCACAAGGACCTCTTTGGTTTTGCTGCAGATTAAAAAGACACGTGAAACTGCACCCTCAGTTTCAGTCCAGCAAGGTGCTGTACCACATGCCTGTCTCGAATGTATGAATACTCATACTGACGTCAATTGAAGTACTTGGAGCTTGTGAGTTAAGCACATGCCGAAGTGGTTTTCAGAGCTGGAGATTTTGCCATTCCTGTGTAAGAGTGTGTGCAAGTATTTGCAGGCAGGAATGTTACTTTTCTAAGAGTGTGATAGCCATTTAATGGTTTTAGTGGCTTTATGAGATAGAGCCTTGCCACTTTGGTTTGTTTGTTTGGGGTTTGTTTGTTTGTTTTTTTCTCTCTTTTCTCCTGAACAGTTTCTTTATCTTTTTGGTTTTTTTCCAGTATCTTGTCTTAATATTTCCTTTAAATATAGTAACTATTCTTTTTCTTTCCTTAATCTTCTCTTCATTAAAATGTGTATGTGTGCATAGTACTGGCATTTTTTGCAGTTTACTTCTCACATCCCCATTCCCTTTCTGCCCCTTCCAGTCCTATGCTTTTCTCTCTCTCTCATTTCTCTGTATTTCTCTGATTGTGTTCCCTGTCCGAGGAAATTAGCTCTTATGAAGCTGTTGCTGTCTCTTTGCAAAAAAGTGTCATGAACTGTTGTTGCAGCGTGGTTTTTGTTTTCCTGAAGGCCAAAGGGGGATGGTGAGGAAAGGTTCCTGCAGTTCATTTTGTGGGCAGCTCCATAGAAAATACTTTGTCTCTCAGGCCTGCGTGCAGAGTTTGAGTATTGGTTATAGAAAATACTATGTACTCACTCATGTTATGCAAGGCTTGGTAAACTGTTAATGTGCAAATACTGTGCAGATAAAGTAGAATGTGGTCCTGCTCATTCCTTTTTACGGTCCTTTTATGAACTTTCAGGAAATTGAATCCTGCTGATGTGAGCATTCAGGAAAAGCTAATTTAATAATTCACATACATTAAAGGCTTTTATTTATAAGACATTAATACTCCTGCTCCTTCAGTCAAGAGCAGTGTTATGTGACATGAGTGACCAATCGTAAAACCCAATGCCTAGCTTTCATTATTGAAAGGGTCTCTGCAGTCTCCATTAGAGTATGACCTTCTGAAATAACTAAAGGTGGTCAGATTTCTTCTGGACTGGGTGGCAGACCAGATATAATGATTTCTGGGCCCTGTTGCTTTGGAGAGCCGGAATACAATTTTCAGCATAAATGTATTAAGACAAGTATGATTTCTTAAAGTCTTCTGGGTAATACAATTTTTTATATCATTCTTAGTATGTCACTGTAATACTGCTTTAGTCTGGCTCCTCTGAAAGCTGGTAGTGTATCACACCAAAGAAGGAAATGTGTTTGCGATGTAGGTAATCGTGTTTTTTTCTCTTAAAAGCGTATTTTCTTACATTCTTTTTGATTCCTTTGTGGTGTCATTTTACTCTTGCAACAAGGGATGCAGTGAAATGAATTCCCTGTGGACATTTTGGAAATTACTGATTCACTAATTTGAATGGAGTGAGTGGATAAACTATTATTACCTCTTTTTTTTTGATAACTTTTCTTAAATCCTGCCAGGGGGACGTTTGTATTTTTTTCCCATTGCAGCCAGCCAATTTCCTAGTGTGTTATACCTGGTCTGCTCATGCCTGATGACTGATCAAGCCACTCCTCCTAGCTTCCAAGTGGGACCAAGAGTGGCATTCCTGCACACATCCCTGTCTGTACTGTGTCATGCTTTCCCCTCTGGAATAGCCTTGAGTTAACCACAGTGATTCTCTGGCAACATGTTCAGAAACTTTTGAGTTACACCTTTATTTTCTTACTGTTTTTTATGTTCTTCCATACTGACCAAGGGACTGCCAGGTTACCAGCTCTGCAGAATCCATCTCCTTCATGTGAGCTCTTTGCAGAGGTGCTTCAAAGTGGTGTCATTTTGTGGCCTGCACACTGCTGTGACCACAGCTGCATCTGGGGCTTTGCCAGGGATGCAGAAGTGTGTGCTTAGCTCTGGTGAGATAACCTGCTTTCTGGCACAGTATGTAAAACTAAGGTTAGTATCACGTGAGAAAAGTGGACGGGACGTATATCCACAATTCGAGTCCTGCTTGTGTGGAGGATGGCTTGCCCTTGAGTGCCTGGTTAAATCCTACCACTGTCCCTGTCTTTAGATATCTCAGCAATATTTTTGTTGCTTTTACTTTTGTGTTCTCCCTTAGCATTGTGTTATGGTCACACCTTCAGGAGGCCAGCTACAGCTTGGCTGACAGGCATGATAGCTTAGGAGGGAAATGCTACTTCATTGTTTACAATGAAAGAATATACATGAACGCACTATACTGTTGTCTTTGGAAGGAGGCTTTGAAGATGTTTGTTCAGGCATGCTTTGAAGATGTTCTGAAATTTGCTCTCAACTATCCTCTGTATAGATGATTTATCACCATTCTTCTGTTTCTGTGGAGCAGTAAATCACACCTAGGCTGAAAGGTTATCCTTTTTCCTTAAAAGGCTACATGCTTTTGCACTACTTTTATTTTTTTATTCCATGCTCTCAAAATATTCAGGTTTGTTTTTTTTTTCCCACCATGGAAGACTGAGTATTTTATTTGGGAACCTGCATTTTACAAAGCTGAAGCAACATAGTATAGCACTTAAACTTTGAAAATTCTTTGTGGAAGAATGCCATTGAGCTAGTTTCAGCTCTTTTCCAAATTTCCAATCCTCTGACTTTCTCAGTGATTAGATCACCTTTTGCAATAAAGGCAAATATCTGCAGTTGATCTGAGGGAGTTAATGCATAGTTTCATTTCAATGTACATGAATAATGTTAAGGCCATGCATAAACTAGTCCCGTTAAGGAGGACAGAATAATAGGTGATCTCTTGAGGCAAACCTCTGAAACAAGAAGTAATATGTAAGTAATATTTTTAAGCATGTAAGAAAGAAGATTGAATAGCTGGCATTATTTGAGACAAAAGACTCTTAAGAACAATTCCAAGACTGGCTGACTGACCTACTGTTCATCTTAGAAACTAGGACAACATCTAGCAAGGGAAATCTCAGTTATAGCAGACTGGTTATCAGGACTCCTAATCCAGTCATAGATAAGAGAATATAAAACTGTCAAACCCGGGATTTTACATCTCTGTCTACCAGCTTGCTGTATTTGCACGGCTTTTGTTTTTTAAAAAACGTGTTTGTTTGGATGGTTGTACAGGAGGTCTCTAGAGAGAAACCAAGACTATTTCCACAATGGTGTGACCTTTAGGTTCCTTGAAGGTACAAGTGTTTGCTTTCAGGGTTACTTGTAGCAAAACTTTACTTGTCTCTTTACATTCACATGGTTTGTACCTCAGCATGAGAGAGTTCTCTGGAGCAAAGTATAACACTAAACAGCCTCATTTTGAGATACTTGCAAGTGCTTGGCTTGTCCAGTGCCTATCTAAGTAAACTTACTCAGCTTTTCTGTGTTGGCAAGATCAGTACTCTCACTTCTTTCTATAGAAGATTCATATGTCTGGCTCTTCCTGGACTGTGTTGAAGAGCTGCTTTATTATCACTTTTGAAAAGTGCCTCTGCCCACATTTTCTTGGCACAGCAAGTTGCCTTGTTGTCAGTTTAACTTTCTGATGCAGAAGACCAATACCACTATTACTGGGGCTTAATAAGCAACCTACTTTTGGATGGCTGTTACTGTTGTGATAAAGATTGATACAAGGTTGGTTGCTCATTGATTTGTGCTTTTTAGCTCTCTTCCAGGATAAAACTAACTTCATTACATAAGAGTTTCAGAACAGCAGAGAGTTGTCAATTTATTTCCTTCAACTGTTATTGAGCTGACAGCTTGCATTTGGAGGGTCATATATTCAAAAGCTGCTAATTGGATCTGCTTCATTTTAGCCAAATGTGGCACAAAAAATCTGAGGTGCATTTTCTCCCTAACAGCTTCTTTTCTTTTTTTTCCCCCTTAACTTTTTTACCTTCCGCTTTCACTCCCTTCCTTCCTCTTTCCCACAGTTCCTCCTGCTGAAAATAAGAGGCAATGCCACAAATAGGAGTTATTTTGTTTCGTTTGTTTTGTTATTGTTTCCTGTAATTTTGGTTTCTATTAGTAAGAATTTAGTTTCTTTAGCTAGTTCTGCTTTGTGGAGAAACACTTGGATTTAAAAAAAATGATAAATGGAAGATAGGCAAAGGCTATACCTGGAGTATTGTGTCCAGTTCTGGGCTCCCTAGTTCAAGAGGGAGAGGGAGCTACTGGAGAGTCCAACAAAGGGCCATGAGGACAATTGGAGGACTGAACCCTCTGTCTCTCTTACCGGGACAGGCTGAGAGACCTGGGGCTTTTTATCCTGGAAAAGAGAAGACCGAGAGGGAATCTTATAAATGCATCAAAATATGTAGAAGATGGAGGTCCTGGGGATGAGACTGGCGTGTTTTTAGTGGTGGCCAGCGATGAGACCAGGGGCAGTGGGTACAAATGAGAACACAGGAGGCTTTGGTTGAACTTAAAGAGAAACGTCTTTACTTTAAAGGTGACAGAGTACTGGAACACACTGCCCAGAGAGAATATGGAGTCTCCTTCTTTGGAGATTTAAAAAATCCTTGTGGACATTGCATTCCTGTGCAGCCTGATCAAGGTGCGCTTGCATTAGCAGGAGCTTTGGACTAGATGATCTCCAGAGGTCCCTTCCAACCCCTACCGTTCTTTGATTCTATGATTTTTGTATCTTGCTATTTTGCTAACCATACTGCTACCTCTAAGTTAGCTGGTTATTTTCACATTGCACCTTGCAATTCTGTTTTCCTCCTGCTTCATCTGTGCTGTAACTACTCTTTTGGTACCTTTAATGGGGAGGTCACCATTTGGAAGCCCATGTGTAGTCATCAGCGGGAAGTCCGCATACTTGGCTGAGTAATTTCTAGAAGAAGTGGAGGGAAGATAAACCATGCACAATATCTGTCTACGTACTCCTTGAAACCAGAAAATACATTTCTGTTGTGGTGCCCAGAGAAGTGGTTTTGTCACACTGAGAATTTGTGAAGACAGGCTCAAAGACTTTTTTCATGTCACTGTGACAGCACCTTGAATTCTTCTAAGTGTTTTGTACAGTGTAGCTGCTTTTATTGCTTTTCTGTGCATTTCTGAAAAAGCATGGTTTTGTGATTTGTTGTTAAATGTTCTTAATAATGAGCTTTATAGTCTGTGTTAGAGACAACTTTATTTTGATTTCTCTGGCCTCTATTTTAAATGCCATGTTAAGTGGGGTGGAAGAGTAGAATTTCAGTTCTGGAGTAGTGTCTCTGTCTATGAAAACTTTTTTTCAAATAATTACTTGGAAATTACTTTCCCTAAGTCATTCCTCACTCTCTTTTCCAGCACGTTTATGTACTTGTAAAGTGGAAAAATAATGTAATCAATATCTGACTGAATATTGTGTTTAGCTGTTTGCTTTAGTTGCAAAAGAAACTCCAACAATGATGTCAGAAGAAAGCATGCACACATCCATTTCTTCTGTAACTGTCTGAAATTCCTTCTGATCTCAAGATTGATAATACTGATAGTTACTTCACATTGTAGCTATTTATATGTTTCTTTTATAGAAGTTTGCAATATGTTTTATAACTTTAATGTGGATTATTTATTTTTTTATTGTTTCCTACGTAATTGATATTCCGTAATTACCTGATTCACTATGGCCGTGTGTAAATGAAACTGTGGAATCTATTGTCAGTTAGCAATCAATGTGGTTTCCATATTTTTTTTATGTTATAAATTGCCTATTATAGCTAATTTTCCAGGGCATCTCTATCTCCATTCGTAATGTAATGCAGAATATTTTACAATAATGCCTAGGTTAACAATGATAGTCTTGCTGTATTGTGCAAAAAAGGCTTCTGTGCAGACCCAGCTGGGTTTCAGGCTTAATTCATTGCTCTATGGTGGGATCACCACAGCTGCTGTGGGGCCTTTACAAATGCAAAAAAGCTGTCAGTGTTTGTTTCATCAGATGCATAAGCGATGAGGCCAAGTTGAGGAATCCATTCCGGCGCATGGTGTGCATGCTGGAGGCATTATTGTTTACAGAATTAGTGTCTTAATGCTTTAAAATACATAGTGCATATTTTGCCTTAGAGCAAAATATTTTAGGAGTAACATGGTTTAAGGATCTTCTTTACTTTAGTCCCTTCTAACACTGCTTGCCCCACCTCATGTAAGTGTGACTCAGAATTACTGTGCTGTACCTGTTTTGATCACGAATAATTTACTTCTCTTCCTGTCTTGCGCATATGTTTTTGCTAGTAGCTTGATTATCATAGGCACTCTCAATTAAATAATTACACAGCTTTATTGCAGTTTTTTTTCTCCCTTAACTGTCAACTGGAAGAGTTTCACTAACAGTTTCCTATGGTCATCAGAAGTCAGAGTTCTTTTTGCTGTCAAGGCTTGAAGGAGGTTCCTTCCAATCAATTAGAGAGTAACGAGGACTGGTTTCAGAGGGTGCTGCTTAAAAATGCAAAGCATGCCTCCATGGTGGGGTCAGGCACACAGTTCCTCTACCAATTCTCCTTCTGCTTGAGGCTCCAGGAATGTAACATGCAGCACGGCCTTTGCGTAAATGACCTCAGACTGGCTCTTGGAGGGTAGAAAGGGGGGTGGAGGGACTGGATTGAGGTCTTAAATTATTTTTCTGTGTGAGCGTTCATGTGATCTTCCAGTCTTTGTTGCAATCTGTTAGCTGCATGCGTGAGGTTTCATTAGGGCATGCCACCCTTCCCCATATCATGTAACTCCATCAGTAACAGGCATTGCAGGAATTTTAACTAATGTGCTGTTTAAGCTGTCGTCACTATGATTTTATTAAATCTGCTTGCAGTGCTAAATTCTGCTAATGCTGTAGAGTTATCTGTTATGCAAATTGAATGTGAAAATGGGCTAGTGGGATTTGTTGTCTGTATATTGGAGACCTGTCTTTTGCATTTGGAAATTAAATGAGCTAAGGGTGTCGGCACAGGCTGCAGTGGGTATGTTGAGGCAGACTTTGCTTTCATGGCTGGGGATGCAGTATTGTCACCAGAGCGTCCGAGTTTGGTTTGTAGGGCCTCTGGGAAATGTGCTTGCTGCTGGTATATGCTGGGTGTGTGGGGGGTGAGTTGAACAATGTGAATGTAGGATAGCCTAGACATAGTCATATACAAATCAGATTATGAGATTTATTCTGGCTGGTTGTCATGGCTGGGCAAAGCTGTCGTCTTGCTTCAGCTCTTCTACCATTGTACAGGCAGATTCCTGTGCTGGAGCAAATGATGTTTAAGCTCAGTGCACAACCGGTAATATCCATGTTTGCTGGCTAAACTGTTGGCCTGTAGCTAAAGCAGCACTTCTCCAGATGTGATGCATGATGAGGATACTCTTGAGTACTTTTGGGTGAAGTGGGCAGGCAGGGGTTTTGGAGTAATTTCCAAATTTGCTGCTTCACTGAGGCACATGAGCTGCTGTGGCCTGGCACACATGAGAGGAGTCACCTCCTGCCTGCACTTGTTGCTGCTTTCATGGCCTCTATTTTCTCAAGGCTCAGGCTCAAAAGATGACCATCATCCTCTTCTCATGCTGTTCCAGGGTGTACGTTGCTTGCAGTACTTGGCAGCCAGTGCCTTCCATTGCTCCCTTTCCCACACCTCATTTACAGTTGCTGTAAGCACTGCCTTTTATTACCCTTAGAGTCTCTGTTGCCATTTTATTATTTTTCATTTGCTGCAAGGCTGACCATGATGTGGGAGGGCTGATGCAGCATTGCAGACTGTAGTGGCAGCAAGTGCTTAGGCAGGACCTGGAGAGTCCCCCCAGCCTATAGACTGGAAGAAAGGTAGGGGTCTTTAAACTGCAGCTGATGAAATTGCAGCGCAGTGCTTTCTCTTGACATTGATGAAAATGAGTTGAATGTTTTTTGAGGGAGATGATTTTAAGAAAAAGTAAAACCTCCTTGGCAAAAGCTCTGTCCATTTTTTAAGGCTAGGGCCCTGCTTGGCCTCATGGTGCAGTGGTTTAGCTTTGCACAGTTGGAAGTTAAATGTATGAGCACACTATGGGGCGTTTGATAGTGAGGGTGTGGTGCGGTTAGAAATAGCCTTTAGTCATGCCTGCACAGGTGAGGCTGAGCTGGAAAGCTGCTTTTTTTGGTGTGTGGAGGACTGCTACACTAAGTCCCAGGAGCGGAAACGGATTTGTGAGGCATGGGAGGTCCCCCTAGGCTGAAAGCAGGTGCTGGAGTGTAAGGTGGTAAGGTTTGTGCCTGTGATGTGGCTGTACCCAGCACACAGACTGCTCCCACACCCCGTTCCCACACAGAGTGACCTAAAGTTGAGTCTTCTGTGATGCAGGGTACCCTATTAAGAGTCCAGATTCTGTCCTGACTGCCATGAGTGTGCACTCTGAGGGGGCAGGGTGGAGGCAGCTGAGCTGCCTACCGAGGTCCCTCTTAGCTTTATTTTTCTCCGGGCTGTCCACTCCTCTGTAGATGGAGAGGCAGAAACAAAGGAACAGCCATTAAATCCAAAAGGCAGAAGGAGCAATAAGGGAACGTGTCTTTTCTCCCTTCTACCAGGGCAGGCTGCTTATCTGCCTGTCCCTGCACTGCCTGTCCCTGGGTTGGCCGCTGCTTCCCTACATCAATATCCTTACCCATCACTGCATCTTTGCTGCTGCTGAGTCCTGAGTGGTCCTTCAGTTTAAGCGTAGAGTTAGAACTGCTTCATGGGAGTATTTTTTAAAATAAAAACAAATTATCTACTGGTTTGTTTTGTTTTTAATAAAACAAGCATAACTGCATAACCAGGCTTCAGGAAAAAAAAAAATTAAGCCAAATCAACTTTGTGGCTTCCTGTTGCTCTATGGGTTGCTGGTACCTTGCCAGATATTGGTAAGGAGAACACTTAGGTAGTTACATACAATGGATATATTTAGATGCCCTGAAAAAGGGAGTAGTAATGTTTTAGGTGTAATAAGCATTTTTATTATTCTTATTTATTAAGATTTCTCCCCCTGCTCCCATATGTTAAGCTACTAATGAGGAAGTAATGGAAATTGGGATTCCAGCTTTATATTTAGACTTGTAAATGCATTGGCTTCAGAAATAGTCTTGTCAGTGTTAATGCAGATGTTTGCATTGGGAACTTACTTCATCATAGGAGGCTTTGTTAAGCAATTGTCCCCTTGCTGTTGAATTGGCTCTTCAGAAGAGCTTATTTTAATTAGGCTTTGTTTGGAAACATGGCTCAACCTACTAATTGAGGTAGGTGCAACTTCCCTGTGGACTTCTCGCAGTGTTACTGCAAAACTGCTGGATATTTGCTTTTCAAGCATACTTCTTCTGTCCTGTTTGTTTGAGAGAAAGACAATTGTGTGGCAAGAGCTTTGTATTTTATAATAGGAAATGGAAAAAAGTTCAAAAAGCACATGGTTCAAAACAGTATTTCAAAACGCTTTTCTGGGAAGTTGGGTTTTGGATGAGGAACATGAAGTTAATGCAGTTTTACTAATAAAACACTGAGACTTTAGAAGCAACAGATTGGCCATGGGGAACTGATAGTGAGCACTGAAAACACTGATGCACTCTCTCTGGGGTGATACGGAGCTTTTTCTTTGATACTTACCATCATTGGTGTGCTCACCTCTTCTCTTCCTGTGGCAATTGTGTGTAGGAGAGAACTCCTCTCTGTGCTTCAGTTGGCATAAGGCACGTTAATACATGGCTATCCAGTCTTGCTTTTCTTTTAAATAGCTCATGTTCAAGGCTGAGGGAAATACAAAACAAACTCTGAAAATCTTTCAGATGTTTTAATTAAAAGTGATGGAAGTGGAGAATTAGAGCTGCTTCCGTGCTAGGACAGCTTATTCAAACATGCAGCTTAACCAGTTAGACTGCAAGGTGGAAAATGCTGGAGATTGTGTATCTGAATTAAGCAATTTTAATTTGGTCTTTCATCTGTGTCATTACCGAGGGATATCCTGCAGGCTGGTTTAATGAACTCAATCTAGAGGTGTGTAGAGGCACATCTCTTTGCTTGACAGCAGCAAGATGGCATGCTATGACTGGCAGACATATCTTTGGCTTGTGTAATTGTCTGCTCTTGTCATATGATGACAAATGGAGCGATGATCATATTAAACAACAAAAAAGTTCAAAGTAACATGAAGGCTCTGAATAAACTCTTGGAATCAAAGAGATTCTCACATGACAGCATGTCAGCATGGGTATTTTTAGCTTGAATTAATGCAGCTATAGGAAACTCCCCTCCCCCAGAGAAGTATTACAGTGTTAAGTTAAATGTCAGTCACAATTTTTAGCTTAAATTCTCCGCTTCCTACAGGTGTGGGAGCTTGTCTCATCAGCCCTCAGTCTGTGTTGCATATGCAGGAAAGGGAAAAACTGCATTAGGTCAGTAAGTTTGGTTTTGGTTTTTGGTTGTTGGTTTGTTTTTTTAATAAAGAGATTTATTGTCTGAAGTTTGTCTGCTGGCTGACAGATTTTTTAAATTTTTTTTTTATTATTATTTTATTTTAAATGGGTTTCTTCCAAACTGAGATGCAATAAGGATGAGATCATACAGAAAAGAAATTCCATAAGGAGCTGAGTGTAGTTTGGAGTTTTGGCAAGTACATCTGAGTGGAATAGATATCCTCTTCTCTTCCCTTTTTCTATCCAATTTCCTCCCTCATCGTGGATGCAAGCTAATGCACTCCTGTGTATGTTCTGTAGAAAAAAACTGTCTTTCTGATGAAGCCTGTAGTCAAGTATGAGAAATAGCTTTCCTTTGGTGAATGGGATTCTGCAGAAGAGAACTACCCTTCTGAAAATCCAGGAAAGTTGTTTTAAAACAAAGTGGAATATTGAGGCATTGGGAAATAGCTGCCAAGTGAAGAGCTGGGGGAGAGATGCTTTCTGTCAACACTGGCAGGAACTGGGACTGAGTAGAGTTAACCATGGGAGAAAATAAGTGATAAACAGCTCTATTCACTTCTTGGTGTTTGTAGTTCTGCTTTGGTCAGGCAGGTATCTGTCACAGTTTAAAATAAGATTTCTCTCCCACCTCCCTTTTAAATTTTTTTTTTCCTCCCTCTTTTCCCTGATAATCTTTCTATCTTTTGACAGGGGGAAAAAATGTTTTCAGCAATGAAAACCCCACATATACTACTACATCTGGCCAGAATAAAATTTCTTCCTTACTTCAGGATTGCTGTTCTTGTGTGGTATCCTGGCTCCAACAGCACATTTTAGATGCTGTTCCCCAAGAAGACTTTTTCAGGGCAGCTGCCCTGTCATGGGGGGTTTGTTGCCCTGATAGACATGGGGATAGACTGCCCAGCCCAAAATTCAACAGTACTCAATCTCAAAACAGGTCTTTCATACAACCTTTTTCCCTGTTGTTGATCGAGTTAGTAAGTGGCAGGAATTTGCTTCATCTTTGTGCTTTCTGTATACTTTAGGGTTTGAAAATTTTTACTTTGGTGGTTCTGTAGTGGTTTAATTGTAATGAGAATGGTGCTCTGCACATGTATGCTTCATTAGCTGGTACAGCTGGGACTCTCGATTTCAGCAAAAAGTAGTCTGAGTCGAAAGAGTGCCCATGTAAAAGTAGCCCTGTACAACTTAACAGCTAAACCTGTGTGAAATGTGTCACTTAACTCTCTGCGTATCATGTCTCTGAGTGAATTGGCAAAGCTAATTTTTATTAGCAGTTTTATTCTTAACACTGCAACTTCCACATTCTGCAGAAATTGCATGTACCTGCTGCTTTGGTACATCTAAGGCTGTATCTGTAGCAAGAAAATGTGTGACGTTAGAAAGCCTAAGTAGTATTCTGTGCACAGTTGTGGCTACAGTTCCTTTCCATTTCTTTAAACCGTGCTAATGGAGTCATAGAGACAAAGCAGCAGGATTAATTTTTCACTAATGCTCATTTAAATGTCGAGTAAGTCTGAATCTTGGAATTGTTGTTGCAGGGAAAACAGTTTGGTTTACAATCTCAGAGCTTCAGGAAAAAAAGGCATTTTGCTCTCTTCGTGGTGATACATTTTGATATGAAGAGCCATGGAGAGCTGGCAAACCTGGACCCTGTGTTGCTGCCAGAGCTGCTTTCTGAGTCTAAAAGTGCTTTAAGATCTACTGCCTTAACTCTCCTTAGTACAGATGGAAATTTACGAGTAGAGTTGCTGTAGCTTAAAAAAGGAATAAAGCTAATTGGACCCATTTGATTGTTTTATGGCTTGAAAAAATAGGCAGTAGATTAATCAAAGGTGGCATTCAGCATCTGCACCATTCATACAGAGAAGATGGAGATAGGTTACAGAAGGCTTTAAAGTGTGAAGCAACAGAGAAAAGAGAATCAGTCAAGAAATGCAAAGATGGAAGTGATTGAGCCAACGCAGTAGTTGCAAAAATGATTTCTATGAAATGTTCTGTTGAGATTCAGCAACATGGAGTGAAAGAGTATTGCAGTAATGGGGAAAGAAAAGAGGAGAGTCTTTCACAAAGCATTTCAGCTTTGAGGAAGATTTTTGTCTCTGTGACATTTTGCAGGAAGAATTGGCAAGATGTGTCCCTGGTATGAATACTGGTGTCTGCAGAGTGGTTTGAAACACTTGATAGCCATATTGTATTTTGAGTGACAGGTTGTGAGTCAGCAAGTTGCAGGGCTTTACAAAATTGTTCTTGCAGTCATGCATAGAAAGGCGGGGGCTGGTTCTGTTATGACTCTCTCAACAGTAAGGGGAAGAGATTGTCAACTCTTAAATCATCTGTCTTCATTTTGACTGCAAAAAGAAAATGCTACAGGCAACATCTTCAGGGACACTAGAAAATAGCGTGTTTATTGTGGCAAAGAGACAATCCACTCACTCCACATCTCAGCAACCATTTCCATGTTGGTTTTAGATCGGTGATTCATTTACATGTGAGCCAGCAGCTTATATGTGGTGGATGCAATTGTTGACTGGCTTGCCAGCACGCAGTCAAGTGCTCTTGGTTAAAACCACTCATCAGCCACTTGGATAATTGCCATGTGTTGGTCAAGATGATTGTGTAGTATCTTTCAGTTGAGCAGGATAAATTGGAGTTAGCTGGGCTGGAAAGGATGCATCTTCTCTGATCAACCTCTCTTTTGCCTTACTTCTGCTACTAATGGAGAGTATGTATGGGTGTATGTGTATACATGTGTGTGTGTGTATGTGACCCAGATAAGGCAATGTGCGGTTTCTAGTAGTTTGAGAATCCAGTGGGAAAAAATGTTCAGATTGGCATAGAACATGCTCTTTACGAAGGTTGCCGCTGTGCATTTTTTCCTGTCTTTTTCCTTAATCCGTGTTAACTTAAATGGCTTTTAACTTTCTGTCCCTCATTCTTGTTACCCTTCTGCCATACATGTGTACTTCAAATTGTGTGGCAGCAATATGTGATTATGTGGTTCCAGCTGGTGTAGATTGCTGGAATTCACACTAGTCACCTCACACGTAGGACAAGAAGAGAATGCAGCCATTGCTGCATGCCTTGTAAATCTTGCTTCAGGACTGTATAAACAAGCACATTAAACATTTGATTCTTCAAAATAAAAAGCTATACCTTTCCTTCAGCCTCTATGTTTTTTCTCCTCCCTTTCATCTTCTCTCCTCACCTTTCCACAGAAATTTTCTTCCAGAGTTTGAGTGTCTCCACAAAAGTAAAAGTATTGCAAAATACTTGGTCTTCTTAGGTCTGTACTGATGCATTTCAGTGTCTTACCACTATTTATTTTACGGTGGCCGACAGGGCTTCTGATACTGTCCTGGATCGCCCTTTCATTCCAAGATAGTTGCTACAATTGACATGCAGATTCAGTATGAAAGTGTGTTCATTTCACAGGGTAATTTGTGATCTTTTACTGGTCCTGAAGTCATCTCTGTCTCAGGACCATGTAAATATTTTGGAGAGAATCTTTTCCATTCTGTAGGCAGCTATGTTTAATGAAAATATCAGTAGCAGGTGCCAAGCAGCAGGATTAGTCCTTGCCATAGCCTGCAGAGGAGCAGTTGAGTGCCTGGAGGGTGTAACCACAACAGGCACAACACTTCTGTTACCTTCAAATTTACAGAATTTGGAACTGTCTGCTAAGGAAAAATAAAGCAAATGTGAATGTATTATTGCTCCTATTATAATGTTTTCGGAGGGTAAAAAGAGAGAAAAACTTGAAATAGCTCTGATGATAGCCTGCCAGAGTAAATGTTGGCTCTGCAGCAACTGTGGTAAGGTAGCTTTTTCTCTGAATCTGTTTGACTTAACTGAGAGTGGGGCCAAGCTGAGGAATGAGTTTCTGTGCAGTGCCAACTCTGCTGCTTCCAGGATATTCTGGAGTCTGAATCCATCTCCCATCCCTTCTGCATCCTCTCCTCAGCAAACCTGAGTGGGTCAGGTCAGAAGCTCTATCAAACTTACCAACAGCAACAGTGTTTAGATTGCATGTGACTTAGGAGGGAAGGAGGACTACCTGATCGGGAAAGATTGTACATCTCAACTTGGGGCTTACTAATGGCATAGTAAAAAAATAATTTTAATTAGAAAAATATAAGATGTGAAGAATGTGGTCTGGCATGAGTGTCTGATTCTTTGGTATCTGATATCTGGCTTCTGAGTTTGTAGGCATGAGTTCAGCTTTTATCTGGTCTTACAAGACCATGCTCTTGTAAGAGTAAGTAGAAGAGCTGTTTATAGGCAGCTTCTGAAATGACCATTTTTAGAATTTTAATTTGAAACAGGTGTTAATCTTATTTATTTAGTGTCTTTTGGGGACTGGGGCGAGAAAATAATGTCTGCAATGAAAACAAGGGGTTCCAGAGCCTGTGGAAAGATGTTCTTGCTACCAGTGGCTGTGGTGATGGTGATGAGGAGGGTGACTGGATGGGAGGTTTGCTGCTGCTTTTCAGTTCTTTTGAACCAGTGGCTGAAGGAGAGACACTGAGCTAGTCGTAAAAAATCTTAGTGATGGTTTTTATAGGTCATAGGTATTATGTAGGAGAATGTAGTTGAATAATGAAACTTTGCTCAGGATGCCATCAGACATGAAGGTAAATGGGAGACAGCTTGATACTAGGTTAAGTATTTTGATTATTATAGAAAATACTCTTACTGCCTCTATTAATTTTTACCAAGAAATCAAACCAGGCCAGAATTCATCAAATTACAAACCCACCTTTTAAGGATAGACCCACAGACATTGTGTGGACTTGACTTGATTTTGGTTAGAAACAAAATGTTGGCACAAGTTCCAAAGATACCCTTGATCTTGGATCCTTGTGTCCATCTTTGTGAAAGATGGCTGTGGTTTCCTGGTATCTAAGTGTAGGATAGCAGCAGGAATCACAGCTCTTGTGGTGTTCCCACTCTGCTGGTTCCCTTTTCTAACTTAATACCACTTGTATTTCAGTTAATTATGAGATGAGATCTTTATCTGTTGGAAACTGGCAGTTGAATTTTAATGGATCTCTGCTCAGTGAATTCCTCCTTGTGGGATTCTGTACTTTCAGTCCCCTATTCCAGCTAGTATACCCAAAGCTGTGACATAATTTGAAGGGGAGAAGGAAGGGAAGGAGAGTGGAATGCTGGTGGAGGAACTGGAGAACAGGTTTTATGAGGAGAACCTGAGGGAATTGGGGCCCTTTAGCCTGGAGAAAAGATTGCTGGGGGACACCCTCCCACTCTCTACAACTACCTGATAGGAGGTTGTGGTGAGATGAGTGCTAGTCTCTTCTCCCTATTATCAAGGGACAGAATGAGAGGAAACGGCCCAGAGTTGCACCAGGAGAGGTTTATATTGGATATTAGAAGAAATTTTGTCACTGAAACACTCACTGAAACTGACTCGCAGAATCACAAATACATCTGGTTGGAAGACACCTTGAAGATCATCCAGTCCAACCTTTGACCCACCGTTAAGAGTCAACACTAAAACATGTGCCTAAGCACCAGGTCCACACACTGCCTGAACTCCTCCAGGGATGGTGACTCCACCACTGCCCTAGGCAGACCATTTCAATGTTCCATAACCCTTTCAGTGAAGAAACATTTCCTAATATCCAACCTGAACCTTCCCTGGCACAACTTGTAACCGTTTTGTCTAGTTCTCTTCCTTGTCATCAAGGAGAAGAATCTGACCCCTTCCTCACTCCAACACCTCTGAAGATATGTAAAAGATACATAGATGTGGTGCTCAGTGACATAGTTTAGAGTTTGCAGAATTAGATAATGATTGGACTCAATGATCTTAAAGGTCTTTTCCAAACAAAATGATCTTAGGATTTTTGAAAGGGCAGCTGAGAGATGTGTCTGCATACAAAAGAAAAATCATGTTTTAGGATCTTTTAATGTGAAAGATACCAAACAAATACACAAGATTAGGTCATTTACCTTGCATTGTAAAGTGTTGCTGTTCAAGAATCAGTTGTATCAGGGAGGATTTGTTTGAGGTGTGCTGTTGTGTTATTGTTTAATGTTTACGCTCCTTCCTAATAAGATGTGTCAGTGCTATTCTCTGTTGGTCTCGTTTCCAGCCTTTCTCTTTCTCTTACAGCATTTTAGTAGGATACAGGATTACAGTCTTGTGAACCTGTTTTGCACGTGTCTGTGCACTGCTCATGAAGAAGCAATCACTGTAACTCATAAATATGTGCACTCATCCTCCAAAGACATATAAAACATATTTGAGCTATAAGGCTATACAAACACAAAGCAATGCTGATGACGACATGCAAACCACAAGGGGGAAGCTTGGCTTGCTCCATCTTTTTAGAACCTGGAAATGTTTGCATAGCCTCCTTGCTCTTTTTTCTTGACAAATAGATAGCTAGGTAGGTATCAAAGACTTGAGTGAAACATATTCTTCATCTGTACAACACATTACATCCTATTCTGTTGTCCAACTCTTTAGCTGAAGTCTGGTTTTTGTGGTTTTCTTCACCTTGCTTCTTGCAGGTGGCAAAAAAATAAATGCTTGTGACTCAGGCCACAGCACCTGCAGTCTGGTTCTGGGTCTGCAGTGGTTCTCCTGTTGGACAGTGAGCAAGAAAAGCTGTGTAGCCTAGAGGAGATGCCTGTATATTATGTGGTGTAGGTCACATGCAGCTTTATAATCAATGCATTCCTATGCCAGAGGCAGTTTCAGGGAATGTTGGATCATGCATGGAGTGAAGCTGGACCTGATTATGGTCAGAAAATACATTGCCCTGTTGTAAGAAAGACACTGAATTAGGGGGGGGGGGGGTGTGTGTGTTTGTTTTTTCCCTAATGAAAAAATAAAATTGCATTTCCCCCCCTTCCCTTCATGCTACTTTCTTTCTTAGGTTTGCTCTCTTAGGCCAGAGGAAGAGACAATTTTTTCTTTTACAGTTTTCGCTTCCACATCTTTTGCATATTAAAGTGATTTTCTAATACCCCACTGTGAACAGCACTAATTTTTTTTTTTTTTTATGACCGCAGGATAAATTTGTAGTGTTCCTTTCCCTGCCCTCTCTCATCTGCTAGTTGTGAGAAAAGTGTTTTTTTCCAAACCCGTGACTTCATGCAGATCAAATTAGTCAGGATATGCTGCTTAAAAATTTTGTAAATTTCAGATTCTGCATCTGGAGGCTAAAGCATAGTAGGGGGTCTGCCGGCTGACCTGCTTGTTCTTTGCACAAAATAGCAGATTGTTGAGGTAAAATCAAGTTGGTGTTGTTTGTAAGACCATAGGTGGTTGTTAGCATGTCAGTAATTAATGCATTTTAAAACTGAGGATTTGAGAGCATGTATTAATAGCCGTGATTTTCTGTGGTAAGGACGCTAAACTTCATGTGCAGCTAACAGCAGCCTGAGGGAGTTAAGTTTGGTCCTGACTGTGTCTAGGATGCAAGCCTCTGTCTGAGAAAAATAATAATCAGGAATATTTCCAAACAGCTGGAGCTGGAAACTATTGCTTGGCTCTTCATCAGGGTGAGTAGAGGCTTTAAGAAGGATGCCAGCAAAGGCTGTGTGGTGGAGCACGCTGAGTGTCCCGGGTTGGCAAAAGTCATTGACTTGGTTTTGTGTTATTTAAAGGCAGGAAAACTTTTTACTGTAAATTTGGAGTAGCATTTGACCTGCCTGGCCTTTCTGAGACTTGCAGAAAAGTATGACTGCATCTTTAATTTCTGCTGAGCACAACTGCCAGAAATAACTTGGTGTGGTGTGCCAGCCCTGGAGCTGCCCCTCTAACCCACTTCCCTCCTATGCCGTGCAATAGTGAGTGGTGTCTCTGGCTCAGATTTCCAAACGGGTTACAGAAGAAGCAACACCTGAACTACATTAATTTTGCCTCTCTTCTCAGTGATGAACCTGACCAGATTGGGCTGGCCTTGATGGTTTTCATTTAATGATGTTTTGCAAAATGTTTATTGTATTGTTTGTCCCTCCTTATATTTATGAAACGACATGACTGCTTACTTGCATCACTTGATGAACCTGATGAATGTCTTGAAACTGGTTGTGGTTTCCTTTGGAAGAGGTTTTGTTGTGAACCATGAGCATCACAAGCTGGTAAAAAGTAAAAGATGACTTATTCTTTACTTTTTGATAAATGTTACACATGGCTTTTCAGTTGTGGAAGTTCTGACAGGTAATGCAGAGACAAAACAGCACCAAAAAAGTTGTCAAAACTAGTCAGCTGGAGTTGTAAGAAAAGTTCTAGTGATGTTGGTGTGTGCATTACTGTTTGGCTTTTTACTGGTGAAACTGATAGGTGGGATGTGTCTGTCTTTGAGACCTGTATCTTAAAACTTCTGTTGTCACTGAGCACTGCTGAGTCACCTGCTGCCTTACTGACAGGACAGTGGGTACCATCCCCACAGGGCCTATCTGTAGGCAGTCTTAGACTCCTGGCAGTTTGTGGATGTTGCATTTGTAAAATCAGACTTAGGTCAGAAAAGCTGTGTTACTATGGCTTTGTTAGCACACCTATTTTGATTTCAAGAAAGATTGTTTAAAGGAAAAATGTGCTTCATTGAGACAGCTGGATTAGGGGGGGAAAGAAGCAAATCGTTCATTCTCTTTTTGTTTCTTTCCATTCAATGAATGTTAGACTAAGTTGGAGTGCGAGCCTGTTATGGAGAAAATTTTGTTCAGTGTCATACCCTTAAGTTCCTTAAGGAGTTCCTTAAGCAAATAATGGCTAGATTTAAGGGACTAAAACTATACACTTTTGAACAGGGGCCTTTTAATCTTGAAATACAAAGAATTAATTCCTCTTGGTCTCTTAAAAGAGGCACATTTTCTCTCTTTCCAGCTTGGCAGCTGAATGAAGGTGGTGCAGTCAAAAGGAAGTGGCTACAAAAAGATGAAGCATATTGGTTGTGAATCTGCCAAAGGTGGCCAGCTGTATTGCTATTTTCAGCTACTTCTATCCACTTAGTCAGAGTTTTCACTTAAAGTAAAGACTGAAGGTATATTTAGCAATTGTTAGGATCTCAACTATAAAAGGTTTTGTTCCATGTTTTAATAATGGGGATGGCAGAGAAACAGAAGGTATCTGATCACTGTTGTGTCTTTCCTTAAATGTATCAGGTCCCTGTGATCTGTGGAGGGATTAATTTGTGCTTTGAGATAAATGTGTCTCTTGGTACAGCCAGATCATTCTGATTCTTGGCTTTTTTTCTTTGATGGGAGTATTTTGGAAATAGTGAGGCATCAGGAGCACTGTAGAAATGCATGCTTGTAGAAATACCATGCTACCCTGTAAGTGAACCTTCCAGTCTGGGTATCTCAGCTATGTCATGAGTGAAGGGTAGCTGGGGTCAAAAGGCCACTGATCATGAGTGTTGTTTCTCAAGGCCTATTTCTGAGTGAAAGGGAAAACAGAAACAGGATTCTCATTTGGCCATTCAAAATTTTATAGTTTCTCTGAGACTTAGAGGAATTAAAACAAAAAACAAACCAAAACAATATGGAAAAAAAAGAGAGAGAAATGGTAGGTAAGAAGTGGTGATTTGGGTTTATAAGGGCAACTGGAAAAGCATATATAGAGCTTATAGATATATGTATTTAAAATCTATTGAGTTACTTTAAAAAAAAAAACAAACCAGGCAATAGGCATTCCTGCAGTCATTCTTGTGTTTTCCCATCCCCTCATGCCAGGCCTTTGTCTCGAATTTATAAATTCAAGTCTGTGTCTTAAATGTGAAGGAGTATTTTCCCACTGTCCTTAGTTTGCAAAGCAGCTTGTAAGTTTTGACCCCTACAATTTTTTAAGTGTTCTCAGCCACAGTCAGGTGTCTTAAAATGCTCTGGAAAAGATCAGGTTTGTGTCACAGGTTAGCAAATTCCTTTTACAACATGAACAAGGTAGCAGCCACACAGCCTGTTGGCATCAGAGAAGCTAAGTTACAGCCCCCTAATCCTGCAAGATTAAATAACATGTTTTCAGTGGAGCCCTTGCATCGTTTCTTCTGCTCTCCAGTGGATGGATTTTCCTCAGCTTACCATTGAGGTGCACTTTTGACTTGGTACCCACAAGGGTGTGTAAAAAAGGAAACAACCTCTCCCATGCAGCAGCACAGTAAAGTGAGGTCCATAAACTGTTAAAATCTTGCAAGAAACCACGTAAAAAATATGAAGCTTTATAAACCGGGAAATGCAATAACACTGGTGTGTTTGAGGAGGATTGTTGTAGAAGGTTCATATTGATTGCCTTACACCAGAAGTTGAAGTCTGTGATCTGTGGTGTGTTTGAAGCATGACTGAGAGCATTTACTCTCTACTGATATATTCTGCAGAGAGAGGTGCAGGCTTGGTTAGCTGCCTTCTGAATACACAGTCCGTGGTCCTCAGGGTCGCTGCTGGACTCAGTGGGGCTGGAAAGATGCCTCGTGTCTTGTGGGACAAGTATGGGAGTTGTTTGACCTGTTAGTGTTCATGCACCGATGCCTAGTGGGGCTGGCTGGCGTTTGCTGAACTCGTGTTCACACACATTTTCAATTATGGATACATCCCTTGAGGATATATAAGCTGTTTTTGACAGCCCTACCAGGAGAATTAATGTTACTGGGATGATGTTGGGTAAATCTTTGCAGAATACATGTGCTGAACTAGTTAAAAATCAGTGAGTAAAGTGCATGTATATTCATTTTACCATTTTATTGTATTATACCATAACTGAGTGTAAGACAGTTTGGCATTCTCTAATAGTTGGTTAGCAAAGTCTTTTCCTCCCATCAAAAATATCTTTCCAGTTGGATCGCCTTCTGTTTATTTGTTTGCTCATGTTTTGATCTTGAAAGACAGAATAGCTGTTTGTGCACAACAAAATAGCTGGATATCGTTTCTTGAAACTTGCGCTTTGAGGGTGGTATGTCTGGCTTCTGAAGGCTTTAAAATGTACTACTATCAAAACGATTCTCACCATGGGTGAGACAGATCCTGTTGACAAACTGGTGTGGACCCGAAGTGTCTTGAGGAAGAATGTTTGCAAGGCAGAACTTGAAGCAAATCGCCGAATAGGAGAAGAAGGACCTTCTTCCTTTGCTGCCACTGAAATTAATTTTGAACAGTTCTCTTGCCTCTCAAATCTGTGATGTGTCTCCATTTACTTAGATCTGAGAAAGCAAGCTTTAGAAAACAAAAAGCATTGTTCCCAGTAACGAACTGCCAATTGGTCCGTCATGGTTTTCAGTTGTTTTCCCTGATTACACTTGTGAAAGAGATTAAAATACTTCTCTTTTATTATCAGCAAAGTGAATTCCTCTGCTGCCCGTTTCTAACAAAGCCTGCCTGGCATGGCTGTTCGGTGCCTTGTCCTTCACTTTCTGTTCCCCACGTGCTGTTCAGGCTGGTGTGTATGTTGCAAAGTCTGTTCAAATTCAGTATCGCCGTGGTGGGTTTAAATTTGCAGATTTCTCACTTCTTCCAGACTTGCTGTAATTGTCTGGAGACCTTAAGAATAATTTCTTCTGTGTTTGTGAACAATTTTGGAAATATTCTTTATGTTAGTAAAACCACAAAGTCTGTCAGTGAAACCTTGCTCTGATAGGAATGTTTTGCATTTTGTGTTGTTACCGTGTTTTGCTGAACAAAGAGACTGTGAAGAGTGGTTATGATGGAGTATATTGAAACTGAGGACTGTGCACACTTTGCATCATTGTTGATTAATTCATGTCTGATCCAGGAATCCTCCTTTAGAACAGCCCAACTTGAAAAGACCACTGTCTGCATTGGCCTTACATAGAGCCATAAACTCCCCCAGTCATTGAGACCAAACACAATGCTCTCCTTAACTGTGCACAGGCAGGAGAGTGATGACAGCATTTTAAAAGCACAGATAGCTCAGTTCAACCCCTTCCCATTTCAGGCTATGAACAAAATTTATGAGCCATTTATAGACTGGAGGATTCTGTCTGTCCCTGTCCTCGCTGAGGCTAGGAGGTGTGGCACCAGGACATGACTGCCCAGGAGTCTGGCAGCGTCTCCTGTAATTAACAATACAGGGTCGACATCCTCAGCTTGGGGTGATTTTGAAGAAAGGTTAATGCTATCCAAGCCTGTAAAGTTATTGCTAATTAAGTATTTGCAGTAATATGGCAACCAGCTTCAGTGTGTGGGTTCAGCAAACAAAGTGTGGTGGAAGGTTTATATAATTACCATTAATGTTTGATACAAAAGACCCCATCGATGGTATCAGCTGATGTATGTCATTATGAGCTATAGCTGTGTCAGGAATCTAATAAAACATGAGTTTTTAAGACAGGGTAGTGAAAGTAAGAGGAAGGCATGAAATTAGATTAGCATCTCTAAATAAACTCCAGCTTCCCTGCTCTTGTCCAAAGCGTCGTTCAGGGTTCTCTTTTACAGAAATCAAGGGCTTTGTTTTGGAGCAGTAAGAGCCAAAATAATATAATTCTGGGAAAGTCCTTCTACCAGTCTCTTAAAAAGATGTATTTTTTTTATTTCCTTTAGTGTAGTCTGAGGCTTGACTCAGCTGTAGTGGAAGGTTTAGCTGAGTGATTACTTAGTATTTGGAAACGCTGAGAATTGTGTTCTGAAAGGGCAATTGTTGGTCTGAACTCCTTTACTTCTGTAACATGTTTCCAAGCTGTACACTAGTGACCATCTTCCTCATCTTCCTCTTGTTTTGGAAGATAGGGATTTATCCATGGAAAGGAGAGGGGAAATGGTAAGCACTGGCTAGTGCAGCAGTAAGAGCCAAAGTTTCATTTGCAGAAGGTCAAGGAAAATTCATGAGTCCCAAAGTGGGTTGCTCCTGGGGCAGCCATGGGATTGGCAGGGCAAGCTGCAGTGTGACACTGTGTTGCACGATATCATTCCAAATGGTGGTGAAAGGCCAGCTGTACTGCTACACACTGTGGCAGTGGCTAGGCAGAGCTGAGCTGCTTGGGAAATGCTTATTGTTAATTTCCTGACTCTGTTGGAATTTAAAATCCATCTCAAAACACTTTTTTTTTTTAATGGCAGTTTTTATTTAGAAAGTAAATAAAACCTCAGGCACATGAAGGAATGCTGATCATGCTTCTGGAAGAAATAGAGTCACTTCTGAAATCCAGAGCCTGAAAGAAAGTTGATGCTAAGACATGGGTTTGGTAAGCAGGAAGAAGGGCTTGATCTGGTGTCTGCACTTGTCAGAGCCTTTAAACAAGGCAAGAATGAACGAACACACTGTAGAGTTACAGGATGTCCTGGGCTGCATCAAGAGAAGTGTGGCCAGCAGAGCAAGGGAGGTGATTCTGCCCCTTTACTCATCAGACCCCACCTGGAGTACTGCGTGCAGTTCTGGGGCCCCCAGCACAGGAAGGACATTGAAGTGTTGGAGTGGGTCCAGAGGAGGCCACAAAGATGATCAGAGGGCTGCAGCAGCTCTCCTACAAGGACAGGCTGAGAGAGTTTGGGCTCTTCAGCCTGGAGAAGAGAAGACTTCGAGGAAACCTTAGAGTAGCCTTCCAGTATCTGAAGGGGGCCTACAGGAAGGCTGGGGAGGGACTATTTACAAGGTCTTGCAATGACAGGACTAGGGGCAATGGGTTTAAACTGGCAGAGGGAGGATTTAGACTGGATGTTAGGAGGAAGCTCTTTCCAGTGAGGCTGGTGAGGCATTGGAACAGGTTGCCCAGGGAGGTTGTGGCTGCTCCCTCCCTGGAGGTGTTCAAGGCCAGGTTGGACAAGGCCTTGAGTAACCTGTACTAGTGGGAGATGTCTCTGCCTATGGCAGGGAATTGGAACTAGATGATCTTTGAGGTCCCTTCCAACCTTACCATTCTATGATTCTATGAAATGCTGAATAATTTCCATAAGATGAATTGTTTTCATGCTGCTGAGCAGTTCAAATGGAAACTGGCATTAGTAACTGTACCCAGTACACACAGTGCCTCAATCTCTTCAGTTACATTTAATAGAAATACTATAGGTCAGACATCCTCTAGGTAGTCCTGGCTGTCCTTGGGCAGTTCCTTTTGCCTTGCAAATGTCTGCAAACACTCTCTTAGTTCCCACAACCTCATATCCTGGGTGCAGAGCTGGAGATGCAAAGCACCCTGTTTATCCAGATACTACTCTGAGGTGCTCTGAGAATGGGCTGTCTCCTTCAAACCCAGAATGACAGTGTACTGTTTCTTGAGCTGCAGGGATGGCTTTAACTCCCTAACTTCTTGCTATGAAATAACAGTATGTTTCTTTTTTTTATTAAGAGTTTTAAAAATTTTGCCTAGAAATCTATATGGGTTTTAGATGATTTTTCACTTTTGTTGTCATGTTCTTCAGCAAAGTCATTCATTGCCTTGCTCATTCATGATATATCACTGATTTAGTTTGGGGCAATTAATGAGGCAGGAATTACAAAATAGTTATTTTATTTCCAAAAAGCCCCACCCACAAACTGTATACAAACTAGAAAATCTTCACAGGTATGCTTATGGGTAATTAATTAATTTAGGAGAATCGGAAAATTGGAAAAGTTTAGCCACAAAATGGTCCTGCCCCACTTACAGGCAGCCTGGAACCCTAAGGAAAGTCTGGTTCTACTTACAGCAGTGAAGTAGAATTCAAAGAATTTTGCAGCAGTGTTGGAACTGCTCGGCATCTTGATAGCCATTGAGAGGCTTCTAGATCCTAGAACCCTGCTGGGTGCTGGGAAAGAGGCAGATGATCTCTGACCTGATCCTGGTTCCTCTTGGCATGGAGGTTTGAAAAGGTGCAGGCAGGATCTCTTGCAGATATGCAGAGAGCACGGTGTCAGTGGCACTTCTCACCATGTTGTGAGGCACTTAATGCCTTCTCCTGGTAAACTTGAGGCACTTAAGTTTCTGGGTAGTTCAAGCCCAAAACATCAGGGCTAAGCTGGTCTGAAGCACAAGGCAGAGCAGAACATGTTGCTCAAGCTGAGAACAGTGAGGCAGAGGCAGCACAACTCCTTGCAGCTTCGCTCAATTTATATTATTAGCCTGAGTGTAATGGCTCCTTTGTCCACAGAGGTTCACCAATCAGAATGGCATTTGCACAGCTGACCATACTAGGTGAAACCAGGGCTTGTTTACCCTTATTTAGGCAAGACACTAACAAGTATCTGAACACCTCTGAGTACCTGTTTATCACTTTTGAAGGGGATGTAATGGCCCAAGCCTTTGTTTTCCTCTTGCCCTTGCTTCCCCCATCAGCAGAAGGGTGGGGTCCCTTCCAACCTAAAGCATTCTGTGACGTATCACCTGTAGAGAAGTGTCCTGATTGCATTTCTTAAGCCAACCAGACTTGGCTCACGATGGGAGAGAATTAGTGTTTCATCGTTAGTGATGTAGATGCCAGTAATAGATGCATCTCAAGTATTTGTTATCCTCACCAGCTGGGCCATTTTTGTTGTGGCAACAGCAATGTTGCAGTGGCATGGTAGTGCTCTATGTCAGAAGTGGAGCACATGGAGAGAAACTTTCATTTTTTCCTTGGCCAGTGCTTGGCTGGGAGGAATAACAGCCAGAGTTCATTTGCTGCATTTTAATAGTAGTTGCTGGGTAACTTTTGTAGTCAGTGTTTTTCTCCCATGTGTCTAGGTAGTCTTTAGGGGATGTTGTCAGTCAAAAATATGCTCCTAGGGAAGAATATCTATAGTAACTGAGGGTGGAAAACAAACACGAGATGCATTTGTAGCTTAGCTGTTGGATCATCATCTCTGCAGTGTTCTGCAAAGGTAGGGATTGTGTGTGCACATCTGTTTGTTGGCTTTTTAGTCCTTGGGTTTTAAAAATATGTGATTATGAGAAGGTAGAGTATCTTAAGGTCATGTTTTGTTTAAATTCAGAAAAATGATGTTATTGCATGAAAGTTAAAGAAGTTAGTGTGTTTTGGAATATTGGTTAAGCATCATATATACTGTAGAGCCTTCAGGCATTTTAGAAATAAGCTACTTTCCAGGACCTCTGATGACATCCAGATAATACATGATAGTGGCCAGAGGTAAAGCTGCCTCTTTTTAATAAACTTGCGAATTTCCACTACTTGCCTTGGAGAAAATCTGTCCGTTGGGAAATGGAAATTTATTTGGGATTCATTCCAAGATATGGTTATGTTAAAACCTTTTCTACAGTCTGGAAAGAAACACAGACAAGAAGAATATAATTTTAATGAGTACAAGATGCCTGTGAAATGCTGCTCTGAGTTCGTCAGTCAATGAACTGCCCCAACCCTGACAGCAGTACTTGGCGGTTTTGGCTCTGTCCAGTGGCCCGGCATGGGGCCAGCAGGAAACAACACCAGCAGAGGAATGGTTTTCTGCCCAGTGAGTGCCGGGTGCTGCACTTTGGCCACAACAACCCCATGCAGAGCTACAGGCTGGGGTTGGAGTGGCTGGAGAGCAGCCAAACAGAAAGGGATCTGGGGGTGCTGATTGACACCCGCCTAAACATGAGCCAACAGTGTGCCCAGGTGGCCAAGAAGGCCAATGGCATCCTGGCCTGCATCAGGAATAGTGTGGCCAGCAGGAGCAGGGAGGTCATCCTCCCCCTGTACTCTGCACTGGTTAGGCCACATCTTGAGTCCAGTTCTGGGCCCCTCAATTTAAGAAGGACATTGAGGTACTTGAAAGTGTCCAGAGAAGGGCAACGAGGCTGGTGAGAGGCCTCGAGCACAAGCCCTATGAGGAGAGGCTGAGGGAGCTGGGATTGTTTAGCCTGGTGAAGAGGAGGCTCAGGGGAGACCTTATTGCTGTCTACAACTACCTGAAGGGTGGTTGTGGCCAGCAGGAGGTTGCTTTCTTCTCTCAGGCAACCAGCACCAGAACAAGAGGACACAGTCTCAAGCTGTGCCCGGGGAGGTTTAGGCTCGAGGTGAGGAGAAAGTTCTTCACTGAGAGAGTCATTCCCCACTGGAATGGGCTGCCCAGGGAGGTGGTGGAGTCACCGTCCCTGGAGGTGTTCAAGGCGCGCTTGGACGTGGCACTTGGTGCCATGGTCTGGTCTTGAGGTCTGTGGTAACGGGTTGGACTTGATGATCTTTGAGGTCTCTTCCAACCTTGCCGATACTGTGATACTGTGAGTGTTGTGAAGTGGCTGAGGGTAGAGCCAGGGAGGGTGCATGGGTGAGAGGAGGGAAAGCTTTGCTGCTGTCCAGAAAGATTGTGATGGTATGACATTTTTGCTACTGTGGAAAGTAGGTGATGTGGGTTAGATGAATTAATTGTTTTGGCCTGATGAGACCAGAAACAGTGGAAGAGATGGGGAGGTGTAATGTGTGTCTGGCCCTGGGGCTGGAAGAGTGAAGCAGGTTGAGGAGAAGGGTAAGGCTGAGCAAAGAAGCAAACCTCCTCTCTGTTTGGCATGAGGTTGTTATGGCCTCAAGGAGCTTTATCTTAGAGCTTTTACCATGCCTGAAGTCCATGGTATGGTTTGTCACATCCATTTGTTTGAGGGTGGTCACTGGACCTGATGGCCAACCCATTGCTGTGTCCTTTCATGCCAGCTCTTCCAGAAATCCCTGCTGCATCCTGCATCCCAAGGGGTGAGAGGGGAAGAAGGATGCTATGGGAGGACTATCCATTTCCAGTTGTCAGCAAGAAAGGATAAGCAGATTGAAGACAGGGCAAGGAAAGTAGAGCAAATTTAAAATTTTTTGTTGTTGCCTGCTCACATTGATGAGAGGAGTTGAGAGGCGCCTGTGTATGAGTTTAGGTTTTGCTAAGCCAACCGATCTGTAAAAGCAGGGAGTAAATCCATTTTCTCCCCACTACTTCAGTAATTGGCAGAAGGCAGAAAGTCATTGTTGACTGAGAATAAACAGATTTCAGGCATTCCTAGACTGAGAAACCTGCTTAGCTTTCTAAAATCGGTCTCCCTGGTGCTCTGCTAAAAGCTTAATTGGCTGACATTTTGTATGGGAGAGATTTACTCTGCTGGCCTAAATTGAGTTATTTTGTGTAAATGTTTTCATGGGGTTTATAAAATATTCTCCTCAGAACATACGTATGTGTGTAAACTCTGGACTGTTTCTTTTGAAAGAGTAATAGCAAGTACTAGATGATGTGGCTTTGGCATACAGAGGGTAATTTAACATGGAATTCAGTTTACACTTTTAGTTAACCTCATGAGGGATTTTGTTGGTTAAAAACTAAATATCTGCCTTTTTTCTGCAGAAGCAGCTTCTAAGATCAGTCTTTCTGTAATTATGGAAAAGGATGAGTGCACTGGTTGTGCCAAATAGCATGGATGGATAGCAGTCCTCATAAGGATGCCTTTCTAAACTCTGTAAGCATGAGGGTGTCGCCGTAACACACATGACATAAGGTTTTGGTAGCACTTGGAGCCTTTATGAGTTGCCAGGTCTTGCTAGGAAGGAGTTAATGTCATTGTCATCAGTGCTTGCTCTGTGCAAGTGACCAAACCATCACCTCCTCTCTTCCTTACAGTGCTCAAAAGTCATCGTGCACACTTCCTCGCTCTGTTTTTAGAATGTTGTAATTAGTATTTTCATTCAAGCTTTAAAATTCCTTGGAGATTTGCCTAGGAGAAGGCTGTGGACTTTTAACCCAACTGCAGAAAAGGGATCTGCATCGTATTAACCGTGAAATTTGCAGGTCAGCATTGGAATTTCAATATTTGGTGTTTATAACTTGCTGCCTGGTTTGGGCCCTTTTGTTTCGCATTAATTTCCACCTCTTGTGCTCCCAAATGTGACTGTGTTTCTCACTTTGTTTTTTTTTTTTTTTTAAAACATCGTATTCAAGTGCTTGCTCCATCCAAATAGATGAACTTTCTTGGCAGGGATGAGGAGAGCCACAGAGTCTCTACTTGAGGCTGTGCTGGTAATCTGGAATGAATTTCAAACATTAAAGCTTGTTTACTTTCAGATTTGACAAGGGTTCCCCTTGGACCTTTTATTTGTATGCTGTTAGTACAGTAGGTGTCTAGTACAATAAAGCCTCCCTCAAAGCTGTAGGTGTCCAGCAATCCAGGCAAATGCCCTGAGGATGGAGAAGCCCAATTTCTTAGGCAAATGGATCATATATGTATGTTTTGTCTGTGTCATCCTGTTTTGAATAGCTTTTGAAGTTGCCTTCCAGTTCCTAACCATGAGAAGACTAGGAGTCCTTCAAATAATTCACCATATCTCTAATGTGTTGTTTGGTTATTTTCGGGGGTGTGGTTGTTTAGTTTTGTTTGGTGGTTTTTGTTTTGTTTGGTTTTTTTTTTTATGGTGTAAGTCGGCTGGGGAGATCCTGAACTGATGGCCCCCACAAGCAGAAAGGCAGGCAGAGCTCAGCAGTTCCCTCTGTGGTGGGTTGTCCATCCTTCCTGCTCAGCAGACAGAAAAGCTGTCAGGGATGCAGGGAGGTGGCACTGCTGTAGCCAGAGGAGCAGAAGAGCTTTGGGAGCAAAGGCCATGCAGCCAAGGGAGAGCCCTGCTCCTCTCACCCAGCAGCTCCAGCTCAGGGTACCCTTTCTGTACCCACCTATTAAACTTTGACCAGACTTTAGTCAGATGTGATAGTTGGTGGGATTGAAGAGTTGCAGCATGATTGCAATGCCAGTGGGTTTGCGTAAGACTAAGACTATTTTAGGAAAATGCTGATGCCTCAGAAATTGTTGAAGGTGCCAGTTGTGTAAAAGAGGGCTGGTCGAATCCGAGAGGCTGAGCTGCAATGCAGCCCAAGGGGAAAGACTGGAATGGGATAAAGGGCTCTAATCTTGCTCCTGGCTGTTGGACTTTGCTGGTGAGGGGAAGGGAAAAGCTTTGGCTGTTTTGCTGTGAGTTGTGGTCATGTGCTGAGAAGGTGAGCACAGTTTCTTAACATTTACTGGCGTGAGTTTATGCTTTTTGCATGTCGATCTGTGCCTCAGCAGGGTATGCTCATCTCCCAAGTCTTCAGCACGTCTCAGCTTTGGAGTAATGCAACCTGTCCCATCTGACTGGTTGTGTCAGGAAATACTTCATGTTGTGACGTACAGGAAAAAAAAATCCTGAGCAGACTCCTTCTCTGACTCCCACGGGAGCACCAGGAAAACCTTCAGAGATTTTGTGGGGCACTGGTTTTCCTGCTTTGCTGTAAAAGGGTCCTTCAGTGCGTACCCTGCGTGGCAGCCTCTTCTGGAGTAGGTGCTCACAAATATTGTGAATGTGTGACTTCCACCTTGTAGATTCTATCAGGAAATAAAATACATGCCTACAGCAGTTCAGTCATTTGGGGTGGATACAGTATTATTAACTCCAAAGGGTTAGTAATTTTGATTACAGACAGAAGTGAGATAAACAAAATCCACATATGATGATGTTAACTTGAATACAGACTAGACTTTTTGAAGTTAAATGATGTGGTCTGAGACAGACTGGTGGCTTGTGTGAGTGGGTGAGCCCTGCTCCCTCCTCCTTTGTCAGCTTCCAGTTACAGTCTTCTATTCTGCCCCTTGCATCAGCTCAGCCCTTCATCAGTTTGCATAATAAACAGAATCAATGTGCTGATTTGTCGGAAACCCAATCCAAAAAATAGCAGAGCAGAAGGACTGGAGATGGAGAGGAGGGAGCAAGGCAGGCCTGTGAGCACAGGGAGCTTGTTCAGTAACATTGTCTAACCACACTGTTCAACAAACATGGGCTCTCTGTCTGCGTAAATCATCCCTCAGTGTTTCATTTGAAAGGCTGCAGAGCCCTCCAGGGAAGCAGTGGCCACGCTGGCCGACTCACAGCAGGGAATGCCAAAAGTGAAACGTTCACCTTTCTGTGATGCTGAGATACAGCTTTGCATGTGGGCATCATTTTACCTGTTTTTTGTTTCTATGAGCCTCAGCTGCGTTGCAGCTTAAGAGACTGAGCATCATAGGTAGCATCCTAGATGATCTGGAGGAGTGAAGGCAAAATCTGGGACTTCTGTCTGTAGATGTTACAAAGGTGAGAAATATATGTCAGAGAATATAACAGCGTGAAATAGTAGAGAATGTAATTTATTATAGGATTGATCAAGTAGTTATATATTCCCCATCAAAAGTGGAGTGTTTTGTATTATAGAAGGAAAGTCCAAACACAGTCTGAAGAAGGTTCAAAGTAGGTTCACCTTGTAAAAAACACAAACATTTCCTATTGTTTCCTAGAGGATTTCTTGACAAGGGTTATGTCCAATGACAGAAAATAGGAGTAGACAGGGTTGTCCTCTGAGCTGGTCTGTTGTGAACCTGAAAAAGAGCTGAGTCTTTGCTACTCGCTCTATGTCAAGAATTGGTTTAAGTAAGGACAGACTAGGGAAGAGGCCGAGTGAAGGCTGCAGGACTGCCCTAACTGGTCACAAATACAGGTTTTGTAAGGGCCTCCATGGTATGCAGAAAGTACATCTTGTGTTGGTACATACTGATAACACGCTACTTAAGAAAATAAGTGATCTGGGATTTTGCCAACGTGAGCATGCTTATTTTGTTGTTAAGCTCCTGGAAACAGTAACTGGGTGAAAAAGATAAAAGAAAAAAATAGAAAAGAAAGTTTTACTGTGTTCACATGATGTTGAAGATCTTCTGGAAATAGTATTCTGCAATTTTTTTTTGTTTGGTTGGTTTTTTTATTGTTTTTTTTTAACAAAGATCACAACAGTAGGTGGATATAACAGAATAATTCAGGTGAACCTGAGTGTGTGGGTTGAGGTGCCCCACGCTTTGTGCTGTGGACAAAGCAAGAGTGGACTTTGCCAGACAAGATGTATGGAGACAGTGGTTCACTCTGGCCAGCTGTCTTGGGGGGCTTTTTGGCTAATTCTTTGCCATGTTGTGAATGTGGTCACATAATAGTCCAGGCTGGTGTTGTGTAGGTACCAGGAAGAGGCACCCATCACCATAGGAAATTACCTGGATCACAGCTTTCTCCTAGCCCTTTGGAAGAGGTACCTTGGAGCAAGAGAGCAGCCCTAAAATGGGAGATGCGTTATTCTGGGCCTGTGACTGTCCTTTGCATTGCTGGTATCCTAGGGGATGTATGAGTAGTGGGAACATAGTCTGGTACCTGTGTTGTGTTGTATGTAAGACTCCTGTGGTTTATGTACCACCTAAGTCTGATACTTCTAGCACATCCATGTTTGTAGGTTTGCTGTGAGGTGGATGGACAGGGTGAGCTGTGTGGCCTCCTCCATCACTAGAGTAAGATCTTGGAGCCTGCCAGCAGGAGGACTGACTTGAAAGTAAAGATCAGCTGAGAACTTCTTTTTTTGCTTAGTATTTTAGAATGGATTACTGCTGCCCGCTCTTCTCTCAAAGTGTTTAATACTTTCTGCTTTGGCAATGTCTGCCATGAGAAGATCTTCAAGGATTTTGCAGATTCTTCCTCCTCCAGGTCTTGTCGGGCAGGAGGGAGTGTATCCATGTTTAAGTCCAGCATACACATGGACTTGTCAAGCAGATGCATGCAAAGAAGGCAAAAGCTTTCCCCAGGTCTGCTCCTTGCTGTTTGATTTCTACCATAGGACCTCGTCTTCCAGTGGTGCTTCTTGGCTGGACATTTAAGCCAGCAGAAGAGTCCTCTTCTGTGAAGCTGGAGCTGGACAGAGCCAGCTGTCTGACTGTGCAAAGCGAGTATGCATAGTTGTTGTGGGGGCAGGAAACTAATGTGGCTGAGTCAGGAATTATAAAAATAGAATTGTTTTATTTTCCTGAAAACCCTGCCTCCAACCTGCACACAGAAGTAGTTTAGGTTTATTTACAGGCTAAATTTGATTGGGAAAAGTCTTCACAGGATACTGTGGGCAAATTTGGAGATTTAGAAAGTCAGCAAATGGAAAAGGCTAATCTACAAACACAGTTTTTACCCCACTAAAAATTAGGCGGAGCAGAGAATTAAGGGAACAGCAGACGTTACTCATGGAGGTGAGATAGGAAATTGGAGATGATCCCTTGCTGGATTTCTCTGCAGCTCAGCTGCCTTCCGACGCTGCAAGCGATATCCAATTGTGGATCCAAATGGCAAAAGTCCAAGGCGGGTGGAAAAGCCGCCAAACTCAGAAGTGTCTCAAGCACTTCTTCCATGAGTGGGATGATCGTGGAATGATACTGCCTCAGCAGCAGCAGGGGAGAGACAAACTACTAGCGTCTTCCCAGCCATGACAGCAACCAAGAAGTTGGCTGTGGTACGGTCTGAGAGCAGCTGGGTCCGGATGCCGCCGGCAGCTCTCTCAAGTGGACCCCAGAACTTGCCAAGCCAGCAAATTTGCACAGAATGTTGCTAAAGTGGGGAGAACCGTCCAAGAACAGGGACGGTGCAAAAACCAAGAGCCATACAAAAGGTAGGAGCCGTCCAAAAGAGTGGGCGTTCCAAAACAGGAACTCTGTCATGGCAGGAACTCTGTCAAGGTGGGAACTCTTTCAAGGCAGCAACCTGTCCTGTCGGGAGCTCTGCCGAGGCGGGAGCTACGCGCCTCCTCCCTTGCTCTACGCTTTTCTAGGCAGTGTCCATTCGCCATTTATACGGGGCATGAAGAACCCAGCCAACCACCAGCCCGATTTCCAGCACGGGCTTCCACACGGGTCAGTACACGTGTGGAGAAAGGTGCGTTTTGCTTTTGCTCCTTCTAGCCCGCGGCGGGGGCTGAAGCAGTTTTCACACCTCCTCCTCCTCCCCAGGATGGGGAGAAGGAAGGAATTTGGAGTGCTCTACAACAATAGTCTTTGAAATGTAAGGTGCTTTCCTTCCTTGCCCAGTCGGCAGATCTGTCACTGCAGCCTTGCTATCCCCACCCTCTGCAGTGTATTCGAAAAGGAGCTGAGGAGGAGGACTCTTGGAGACACTACCTTCTGCTCCCTCAACGCCTCGTATAAATCATAAGCAGTGATGCCCTGACAGCTAACGTATTAGATGCATCCTCCTTCTACTTCCTCCAGAGTTCTTGAAATAGACTGTGAATGGTGTCTTGCCTCAAACTGTGGTAAATCAGCCCTGAACAAAGGCATTATGGACAGCACTACCCACAGATGTTATGGGAAGAAACAAAAAATTGCAAGGCTTTGCTTCTGTGCTATTGTCACAGCACTTTTTCTTTTCCTAAACGATTCAAAGCTTTAAGGAGGGTAACATCAATGCAAACAAAAACCCGAATACCAGGTAACAATGACCTGTCTTAAGTTGTCCGCGGTGTGTGGTCCACAGAGCTGAAGTGGCTTCTCGTTTAATTTATAATAGGCACATGCTCTGCACAGTGCATCAGGAAAAAGAATGAGGCATAAAAAAAAAAAAAAGGCAAAGGAAAAAAAAAAACCAAACAAAAACCTTGTGGAAGAGGGGGGATTAGAAGCAAACTGACAGACTGTTTATTACGCAGCATATAACTTACCAAATGGCTTCATTTTTCTTAGCGGTCCAGACTTGTCACTTCCATTTGGCAAACTCCAACACTGCAAAGTCTGAAAGCAGCTATTATTGGCTTCTGCCCGAACTGTGCTCAGCTCATATAAATTTAGTGTCTGGTCTTTTATACTGAGATTAATAAATATTTATTTAAGCAGACCAAATATCGCCAGACCTTTTTCTACAAAATGGGAATTTGAACACTGCGCAAGATTTTCAGGTAGGCATGTGATTCCTTAAATATATATAATTTAGCTTCACACATCTATACATTTTTTTTGCTCTTCTGCAGTGCTATATGTAGAATGCATAACCAAACATACAGGCAGGGACTGTTGTTAGATAATCATGTAAAGAATGTGCAAAGCTGGGATGCTTAACATGGAGGAGAACAAACAAGGTAACTCTCGTTCAGGACAGCACATGACCTTTTCTTAGTTAAGACCATTACTCTGATATATTAGGTATACTAAGAGTTTATATTTTCTGTGTGCTGATTGGACAATCTTGCTGAATCTGTCTAAAGATGCTTCTTTTAATTAAGATTTATCCTCTCCCCCTGATCCTTTTCTGAAAAGACCAACCATCCCATAGCATTGTGTCATTAGTGTGGTAGAAGTATGTGTAGGAGAGACTTTCTGGGTCCTGTTGGAGGAGTGTTGTGCTTAATGTAAGTGATATGCCACTTTTCCATTGCTCTGATGTTCCATCACTTCCACTTCTCAGATTTGGGATTGGCTTCTGCCATTTTATGCATGCAGAAGTAATTGGGAGGGGGCTGCGTGGCAGCTGGCTGTGCAGCTGAGCACAGGGTTTTTCCAAGGGTATGTGGTGCAGCAGGTTGTTGAGATGCTCTGAGGAGCTGGTGAGCTTGCTCTTTGACTTTTGCTCATGCTGTGCCCCTGGCCCATCCAGTCCTTCTACTCACCAGACAGGTCACCTCATCTTGCTTTTGGAAGAGGAGAAGTGAGAAGAAGTGTGTGTTGGCAGAGAAATAGGGAGAAGTACTTGGAATCTTCAGAGGTTGCTGGTCGTTGGGCTGTGTTTTGCTTCCACTTCTGCCTTCCAGGAGATTGCAACTAACTCTGCTTTTTCACATTAACCTCCTGACGCCGTTGTCCCAGCTCTGTCTTCCTGGTACCTGTTTAATGAATATTGGACAAATAGGGTGTTGGAGAAGCTGTTTGTGGAAGGACTCTCTGTGTTTCTTCCTCTCTGTAGAGCACCTCGTGTTGGAACTTGGGATTGGAGGGTGGAAAGGGAGCAAATGCATGGACCCACCTTTCCCAGGTTTCCATCCAGGAGGTAGTAAACTTTGTCTTGGTGGAGGTTTCAACAGCAAGTCAATCACATCACTAAATACCTTTAGGAACTGAAATTTTCTGCTGCCAATTTTCAGGTGTCCTTCAGCCTGAATGATTGATTCCCCTCTCTTGCAGGAAGACTGGAGACATGTATATGATTCGTCCTTGTCTTACTATCATGGTTAGCTGAGAGATTCAGAGCATGCCAAGTGCTAGTAATTTGCATTTCTTTTTTTCTTGCTTTTAAGACACCTGTCCTGTTGTCTGATAAGGAAATTTATCTGTAAGACCAGTTCTTCCCATATTCCTTGTTCTCCTCTGTGGCTGTCCCCTGTTGCTTGTGAATTTTCAAAGATTTCCCTTTGAAGTCCAGGAAAGCTTTTATTTTAAGAATGCTCTGAAGAGCTCATAAAGGCTGGAGCTTGTGGTCTGCATGCAAAGGCTATTAAAACGTGTCCTTTATGCTGTGGTAAGTAGGGAGATTGTATTTTGATCTTCTGCACACTATTCTGCCTAATGTCTGATGTTAAGGGAGTTGTATTTGGCTTTTCTGTTTTGTTTTCCCTAGGGGGAAAAAGCAAATGAACAGCAACAAAAAAATAGTTCCCAAAACATCAAGTCAAACAGATTGTTCATTAGTTTTGCTTCAGAAAATCGTGGGAGGAACTTGATGTCTCTTGAAACCTCTCAAACCTTTTATGATAGCGGGAGGGATGTAGAGCCTTCAGTGAAGCATTCGTACTCCTACATCTTCATCAGTCACTGGTGGAGAGGGGAAGAAAAGCACACAGCTGCAGATTGTGAATAAACTGCTCTCTCCTAGTTCCTACAGCTTTTGTCCTACAGGGTAGCCTGCCGTTCTGCGCTCTGTAATCTCCAGGAGCCTTTCATAGGGTGAACAGGACCTCACGTTTTGTGTGTACTTAAACACAAAGCAAAAAGCAACCGATCCACCCTCCAAATTTTCTTGACAAGGTTTCTTTGTGTACTGTAGAGAAACAAAGGACGTATTTTCATTTTTCTACTTACGCTGCCAATTTTCTTTTTCTCTACCTGCTATCTTTAAGGCAGGTTTACAGCAAATGCATTTTTGGCATCAGGCAGTGTGCGTCAGCGAACCTTTCCATCAGTTTACAAGGTCTGACAAACCTGAATTTCAGACATTGCTTTTGATGCACACCAGAGCTCTGGTAAAGTAGATTTCTTTCTGCCTGGCCACCTCTGTAGTTAGAAGAA
>WBNM01037793.1:225608-238503 GCA_013399055.1 Ramphastos sulfuratus | reverse complement strand
TTACTTTCTTTCCCCCTCCTCCCCCCCAGGACAAAATACAAAACTGTCCGTGTAGATAATGTGATGGTTCAACCTGACCCAGAACATTCTTCCGTTTTGATTTCTTCAGTTCTGGGTGAGCATTGTGTCTTCACAGAGCAGGATTTACATAATCTGGATATTAGCATGGATGTCGAATGTTTTTTTTAATGTAAGTTCAAAGAATGGGAAAACCAGAATGTTCTTTCCTCTATTTGGAGATAAAAATATTTACCATACCTTCGAGTTTCTCTCTCTGTTTTTTAATTAAATCAAAATGCTTAATCTTTTGGTTACCAGTGCTCCTAACATTATTGGAAACTATTTGATCAAACACATGTTCTGTCTAGGTCAGAAAAGAGTCTTGTACAGCGAAACAGCTGTTGCCTGCCATTCACTGATTATGGGAGATTGCTCTGCCTTAGTGGGCCATCCCAGCTCTCAGTTGCAGTGTCCTGTAAACCACTTTTCACAGAATGTGATTTAAAATATGCATAACTAATAGAAGAGCTCTTGGTGTGTATTTAAAACCTTGTAATAAATTATGTTTCTGGTTGATATGGAAGGCACCTGGCCTGTTTATCATGAGTACTTGTTACTGGCTGCCCCATTAGAGCTATCGCTGTAGCATTGGGTGCATGTGTGAGAGTGGGCAGAACAATTATGGGAGAGGTGGAAAAGGTTTTAAATTCTGTCATCTGAGTCCAAATTTTTAAAATAATACTTGCTGCAAATGGAGGCTGATTTCATACTGCACTGTGATTACAAAGGATGTAGTTGCATACAAATATTTCTTCCTGTTTCTGTATTATTCTTAATTTCTGTTAATTGCTACTAGAGAAACTATCTTTTGCTGTTAGGAGAAACTGTATGGACCATGAAGTAATTACCTATTTTCTTCCTCTGGTACATATAATGGTATTAGGACAGCCTTTTACCCCCTTTTTTATCTTTTTTGAAAAGTGCCAACCCAAGCTGGATATGTATTCCTTTAAAAATACTGTTGAAATAGAAACACTTGAGTGTTGCAGCAATTCAGAGACACAGATTCTGTTGCTTTTACACTTCTGTGATTAGGGAGTAAGCCTTGGAGGCCAATAATTGGCACTGCTGCTGCTGTAGACAAGGGTAGCTATGGTATTGCTAAGCTTGGTCTGGAACTCCAGAGGAGTTGGGACTCTGGAGGACAGATACATGTTGGCCACAGCATGTCTGGCTGTCCAGCCACAGCCCACTCTTCCCTCCATTACCCAAGCTGGAAAACACTTAGCTTTCGGGAAAGCTATGTTGGTGACCATAATAACATCTTACACCCCTATATCTGACATTTGTTTGGGCAAGCACAGGTCTAGTGCCTGGGGGTGGCTGTCAGTGCCCTGAGCAAGGCTGCTCTGCAGTACCGATGGAAATAAAAAGTGCAGGTGATAAATGTTCAGACATGGTATGGAGTTCTGTCACGTGGTGTTTCTCAAAGAGCTTTGTGTGCCACAGCTGTGCACCTATTCACATTGGTATTTTTGCTGCCTTGTGAACTGGAAAATTCAATAGTGGAAGACAAAAAAAAAAAAAAAAGTAATTGTCATCCCAAAATGCTGTCACAGCCTTCCCAAGGCAGAGCTGTGATTTCATTTGCTTTTAGAAAGTCCAGGCTCTCACTGATGAGACTGGAGTCGAGGAAACAATGTGTGGGTTTGAGAGCTGAGGCTGGCTCACAGTCTCAGTCTTTAAACTTTTTATTTGAAATTTAGAATACTGACCCTTAATAATTAGCCTTCAAGGCTTGTTGTTCTTGGGCTAGCAGAATGAATAAATTGTTGGAGCAAATTGAAAAGAAGACTAGGACCTTGCACATTAGCCAGACTCAGTTCTATTTTCTCTGGTGACTTTAAAAGCAGTACTTTCCTTTCCCATGGCAGAGCTGGTTTCATAGCAATTGGCACTCAGTTTGTATTGTATGCCTTTTCATTTTTAAGCAATTTGTTTTCACCACAAGACTCTTTCTGGAGCAACTTGCATGGCAGAGTGGGAGATGAAGTTTTTGTGGAAAGGTATGAGCCGTCATTCCTTTCTACGCACTGTGAGGTATGGAAATATAATTACTGGTGTTTACATAGGAGGAAGTGGAAGGACAGAGCTGGTCTGTCTGAGGCCAGCTGGGCAAGCCTGGGCTCATAGAGTTACACCAGCACTCAGTGACCCTCTCCAGCCTTCGGGAATAACGTGATGTGCAGGACTGGCTGCCTCAGCAGGCAGATGGAGCAGAATGCTAAGGTGGCTAGGATAGGAAATATTTGGTCCAAAATGTTTATTGTTCAGATTCAGTGGCATCGTTTATTTTGTGTGGATTTGGGTAATGTTTTCTTTTTGCCAAGGTGCTACAGAGGGAACATTAAAGATGTGGAAGATTTCCTCGTTGCTGGTCTAAACCAATTTTACCCAAACACAAAAGCATCTCCTCCCTTTTAAAAATGAGGGTATATAGGGATTTTCACATTGGAACAGTTGCTGAAAGGAAACCTTCTTATAGTTGCCATGTGCGATTCTGTGGAGGAATATAAATAGATCTGTAGATTGAAGGGCTCTTTCATATCCTGTCTGGAGTGGCCAGGACAGTGGCTTCTTGTGCTGTGGAGCTGGTGGACTTACAGATTCCTTGGGTGCTGGAAAAGCCAATTAAAGGAAGAGTAGTTAGCACTGTAAAGTGCAATGCTGTATATACATTTTCAGATGTGTATTCCCTTCCTTCCTCACCTTCTATTTTTTGTGGTATTTAATGAACAAATCTCACACTTTGAATAAAAGAATCACCTTCTTTTTTATTTTGTGTTTTTTTTTCTTTTTTTCTTTTTTTTTTTTCTTTGGGTGGAAAATGTGACTCTCAAAATACTGTAATCCCTGTTATTGAGCATCATTAAAATGAAGATTGTTCCTTGGCAGTGTGTTTTTGATTTAAGAACTCTTCATACTGTGAGTGCTCTCTCCATTGAAGAATGACAATAAGTTAATGAAATTAGAAGTTTTATAAGATACTGTAATCATAACTTTCTTATGTAAATTAAAATATTTTGTGATTGTTAATTTGCTTTTACACACACAGGCACATGTTATTTGACAATATATAAAGCAATTAAACTGCTGATTTAGCTAGGAAGGAAGATGAGAGAAATTCAGTGCCTAAAGATTTTGATGGTCTTGCCTGTTTAAAAAGTGTTCAGTCCTCACAGCAGATATGACTGGAGGAAAATGTTTCTGGAGAACCATGGGGAAGTTTCTTATTCCCCTCTTCCTAATGCCTTCTGGTTAAAAGGAGCAGAAATATGATCAGTTGTCATGGCGCAGGGGAGCATGGGCCAGAAAGAGGAGGCTTTGGCCCATGACGTCTGTGTCCTGGCCCTTGGCCAGGAACATGTGCCAGGCTGGCCCTGGCTTTGGCTAAGTTTGTGCCCTCTGGCTTGGGAGCCTCTGCTTCTGCTGGTAGGAGGAGGGCAGTGTGTGCACAGCTTTTTAACACCTGCATGCCATATTTGGGATAGTTTCTCTGGAGATTCTTCTAAGGGGGTTCCTTAGGGTGTCTGTGTCCACCTTCCATCCTTTATGGGTCCAGTCACTTGCTGATGGTTGTGACAGTGGCTCCAAATCTGTAAATACAGGTTGTGTCAAAAGAAAACAAAACCCACAAACAAGGCGGGGGTTGGGGGAGAAGAAGGGGAGAAGATGCAAAAATAGCAGATGCTTGCAACATCCTGTGCATTTAGCACATGCTTTCATTTAAAGGTTATTTTCTTACCCTTAAAATGCTAAGCTCCCTTTGAGAAAAAGCAACTGCTTTAGATGCTGCACATTCTCAACTACCATACATATTACTGGCATTTGAAGGCAGACCATAAAATGCACAGCAGCATAAATCCTTCAAGTTTTAGTGATTAAAAATACCAAGCAATTTTTTTTTCTATGCGTTACCATTTTGTGTGCAACAAGGTTAAGATACAGGATTGTGTTTTGGTTTTTTTCTTTATTTCTTTTAAAATCGTTGATGTAGCTCCTTGACTCGCACTGGCCATAAACTCATTAAAGGGCAGAGATTTCATTAGAAACCATTCAATTTAAAAGGGAACTGGTCAGGAGATAGGAAACAATGCCGAGTGGGATGCCTAAATTGCTCAGGATGTTGTAAATACGGTTGCTGCCTTTTGATCTTGTGAAGGGTCTCAGAGATGCCTTTGCTTTGACCAAAGGATGCTGGATGCAAGTGGCAAGAAATCACCCACCTCCCATCCTGTTTTCCACTGCCATTACTTGGCTTAAGGCTGGTGTTATTAAGGAGGTGTAAGGAAGGAGCTCAGACAAGGCTTCCCTTTAGGGTCTTGGTGCCGCTAGAGAATTAGAAAGCATGTCTGTTTCTGGTCTGTTCAGATGTTTTATGGCAGCCCATTGGTTCTTATTGCCTGCTTAGGCTGGCTACTGGCTTTCATTAGGTGTAACATCAGCTCTTGTTTAGGAAGGAAAGACAAGATGAAAACTCGTGCATAACTGGGTAGCCTGAATGAACTGTTAGTACTGGGAGATTGGTCTTGCATTGCACAGAGAAGAAAACTTGTGTAAAGACTTCATGTAGCTGAAGCAGAGAACTCAGTGTATGTATGTGTATGAATGTGTGTACTTACACATAAATGATAACAAAATATAATACATCATAAGTTGGTTTTATTTCTTTTTAATAAATACTTTCAATGTGGTTTTTTGTTTGTTTCCCCAAAGGTTTAGACAAAGGCAATTTTTCAATTACATAAATTAGACTGAAGCCTGAGAATCAACTTAGAGGTGAACAGAGAGCACCCCCTCTCAGCATATCACTACCTGACATACTTCAGGGAGGCAGAAGTAGCTTTTTGTAACTTTCATCTGTGGTCATACCCTGCATAGAAATAGTGACTTCCCTGCTCTCTTGAGGAAGTACTTGCTTCTCCAGCCTCCAGTCCCACAAGAGGAACTTTGGTTCACACCACAAAGAAATGTAAAGACTTGGAGCCTTCACTGCCCAATGGTTACCTTGTCCTAATATTACAAGGATTTAAAACCGGAGCTGACTGTGCCTCCTTTGCAGTTCAGAAGCACCCAGGTTTGCTTAAACCGGCTTCAGATGGCGGCAAAAGGCTTCTGAAAATGCACTGCTGCAACCAAAGACACCTTAAGTGTTGGTGTATCTCGCCTTACGCAGCGCAGTCTGAATGCTGGCACTTGGAGAACAATTCTGTAACAGTGTTTGGATGACTTTTATATACGAGAGATTTTCTGCATTATTTATTCAGCTGTATGTGGGGGAATTAGTTTATGAAAAATAACCGCTTTCCGTTGAGAATAATATGTCTTTATAGCAAATATAGTAAACTGTTTTTTTTAAACATTCCTGGTTATTTACAGGAGCAATCTTCCCAAGTATTGGTGAGGTTGTAAACTAGAAAACCTGTTGCCTATCCGTGCTAAATGCCAGTGAAGCTGGGGACAGAAAATACATTCAAGCATTTACAAAAAAGTTCCATAGTGAATGTGAGTAATCACGTTCTAATATTCATGGGTTTTTTTGTGAGCTGCTGTATCTTAACTCGTCTGGGGTCCATTATGGTGTGGTTCATAAACAAGATGAAGCTATGTGGCTAATAGCATGAAATGTTTCCTACTTTGATCTAATCAGAAGCCTGTCTTGAGCTGCTGGTTTAGATCTTCATCAGAGAGGAGGATGTTGGAAACAAGTCCTTTAAGTGTTTCTCTCTTGGCAATTAGCCACAGGAGCTCCATTATTACTTTTTTGCCTAGATCAAATGAGGTCAATGGTGTGAGCTTCCTGCATGAGGTCTTTCTCAGAAGCAGCAGCAGATGGTAATTGTGAACATTTCAATTCTGCAGGTCTCTGTCCTGACAAGGGGCACAGGATGCAGTGTAGAACCTTGGAGGGAGGGGTGGGAAAAGCAGATGAGTGGCTTCAGGGCCAGTGTTTTTTTGCATTAAGATAAATACTAATAGCTTTCAGAAGGTTTTGATGATGATGGTAAAAGAACAGGACTTGCGTAAGTGAGAGACCTGTCTACTTTAAAATGATGAAAGTAACTGAAATCTAAAATTCAACTTTGTGCCACGTTATTTAAATAAAAACTGGTACAATGTTGATTAAAAAACGAATGCATTAAAACCAGTGTCTGCACATGTATCTGTGTGCACATGCCAAATAGAAGGCTATTTTTCCCCTCTACCTTAGAATGAATTCACTATGTTAAATTTGAGTCAAAAGAAAATTATTCAGGGCTGTAATCTTAATTTTGAACTTCCATGTAGAGTATTCCCTTGAAGTGTCCTTGGGAGCTTCCTTAGCACCAGCCTGTGTCCTGATGAGGGATCCTGGACAGATGAGTGGACCAGTGTCATCTTTGCCAAATTACAGAATCGTTAAGTTTGGATCATTGAGTCCAACTCTAACATCCAACAAATACAACATCCAACAAATGGATATGTTCAGTTTTAGTAGTAGTGTTAGCACTGACTTTCAGCTCTCCAGAATAAACAGCAAAAATGAGAAAATCATGTATTCGATAATGATCTATTGATGTGGCAGCTTTAACCCTGCAACCTATCATGGAGTTTCTGCTGTGCAGTATAATTAAGTTGCCTCATCAAGTGATGAATTAGTCCTATCACAAACAACTTTAAAAATAATATTCACATATGCAAATACTTTATGCAATTGTAAACAGTTAATTTCATCAGTATTGCTACAAAGAATTTGATCTGATAAGAATTATAATTTTTTTTGCAGAAAATCCTGATAGAACATGAGTGACTCCATCATTTGTGTCTTTTTTCCTGCCCTTGATGTTTGAGTGTGTAATGACAAAAATTATATGAGATTTTTTTTTTTCCTTTAGAAGTCCGAGGGTTTGTTTTCAGTTGGATAGGGATTTTTTTATGGAGCCAGGACAGTGATTGAAGTTCTGTGCTCACCCCTGCCTGCGGGATTCTTCTCTAAATGCAACCTTAGGCAGGTGTTTGGATTTGGGCTCCAACATATCCTTTAACTTGGTACATTCCCATTGGAGATCTAGGTAGATTTTGCCCGTGTTTTTATTTTGTCTTTATTCCTTCCATTCCAGAAGAAAGATGTGCCTCTCTGCAGTGGCCCAGGAGAGGATCTTGGAGATTTTTTCTTGTGTAAGAGATGTGCACTGGGATGCAGGCTCAGGGAGTGAGAAAACCAAAATATGGCTAGGGCTTAGCTGAGAGACTTATTCTTCAGACTTGGCACACACCCATGAACCTTGCTGAACCTTAACAAGGCATTTCTGAGCAGAGTTGAGGAAAGAAGCAAAATCAGTTGGTGGAAATCTAGTTTCAAGTATTTGCAGGGTATTTGTGGAGGGCTTTAGATGTCTTTTGGATCTTGATGCTATTCATACCTGTGTGAGAAAACCACTGTTTTAAGCTCTCATGGATATAAAGGGGAAGTGTCAACTGTCTGGCTGAACCAAAAGGTTAAAAAAAAAAAATGCTAACAAACAAATAATAATAAAAAACAACAACAAAAACCTCCCACAGGACCAAAGCGCAGAATATTTTAAGTCTTTATGAAACCCGAGGATACAGTATTAGTTTGGGAACCTGACATGTAATTGAGGAATCCTTTGGACAGATGGAACTGATGTAATAAAATAATGTTGAAGAAAGGAAGGCAGAGAAATCTGCCAGAAAACAGAAATGTACAATAAAATCTCAGCGAGGTAATAAAATGGCTTCAGTCTTTCAGTATGCTGATGCTGGTGGCTAAAGATAATCTAACACTTGTTGCTGAGGAGTGTGGTTTTCTGATGAGCTGATTTTAAGAAATGAGGATATGAAATACTTAGAGGATATTGTCTTCTGTCTCTGAAAGGAAAGATACCATCTCTCTCATATAGGCTGGTTGAAATTTTAATTAAACTCGAGCCAAAAAGCATTGCTGACTAGAAGAAAGCAAATTCATTTAGAGACTGAGGAGACTAAGGGCAAGGAATTTCGGTGTGAGGAAGATAAGGGAACATGATTTAGTATGTTTATGTCATGTCCATAGTAAAAATATTCATATGCCAAAATCTTTGAGTAAAAACTGTTTCAGTTGGGGTTTATTTGTCAAAGATGTAGGACATGAGTGGTTTAGAAGGCAAGGAGGGATCACGCTTGATACAGGCAGGAAAATACTCGGGAAAGGGAGAAGAATAATTGTCTCCCCACCTGACATGCTTTATTTTCCTCCCGCTCCTTCAGTTGCCTGAGTTGGTAGACACGTGCAAGCAAATTTTCTTTAATTTTTGTTTTGGTACTTCCTCCTCCCCACCCTGGCTTTCTGTCATATGTGGCTCCAAGCTCAGTTTTATCCTGCATAGCTGCATGCAGTGACTGCCGCAGGGGGCCAGAGCTGGCTCTGGGAGCGCACCATTGGTGGGCACTGGCCGGGCACAATGCAGTGAAGGATGGAGTGTGGGAGCTGTCGGAGTCTCCGTGCCTCTGCAGATAGGCATTAGAGGGATAACTGACAGCGTGCCTGCTCCACTACAAAGAACAGTGTTTAAGCATGATTGTGATGATGTGTTGAAATAAACTCTGTTATGATTATGTTGCTGCGTTCTTGGCAGGCTTACCATAAACCACAGTGTGTTCTTTGGTGTGTACGTGGCTTGCTTTCTCTCTCTCTCTCTCTCTTTTTTTTTTTTTTTTTTGGTATGGGTAAGCAGCTTAGTTAATGCCTGCCTTTCATGACCAGAGGCTTTCATCCTTAATGCTGGGGTTAAACTGCATTCAAGCTGCCTATAGCCTGCTACGGTCACGCCACTGTTTTGATTTCTTTTCCTGCACCACAAGCTCCTGCAAGAGCAGGTAGAGGAGGGGGATGCAGCTCTGGCATAGAGGCTGAGCCTGACCCAGCACCACCCTGCTCTGCTTGAGAAATGCTCTTCTACTCTAAGTGGCCATTCAGAAGGAGGATTTAATTTTTTTTTCTCCAAACAACCCCCCAGCCCCTTCATTGTACTTACATGCGTATTATTAAATACTTAACTTGGAAGGCAGCGGCTCAGAAGTAGGACATCAATTTCTCTCCACACTTAAGATGTTGTGTTGTGACTTTAACAGGCAACAACTCCTACCTGGCATGCTCAAGTAAAATGAGATGCCCTGAAAAAGCTTCTGTTCTGAGGTCTTGCGCTTAGAAGGACACTGCTGCCTTCAGCCTTTCAGATATTTAATATGCCAAGCCTGGACTGAGATACCTTTCCTCTTTCCTTCCCTGTCACATCATCACTGCTGTCTCACCCACTGACTGCCTAACCATCCATCATCTGGTCCCAAAAAACAAATGAAAGTGGTGCGTTGTTTTAATTATTTTCTACTTGTGTGGTCAGGAGGTTATTTTGTTTGGTGAGCTCCACTTTGGGCCCTTTCTCTCATTAATACCACCTTGCACACATCCTGCACGAGTACAGGAACGGCCACTTGTGTGGCCAACCCTTGAGATGTCACAATGGGCAGTATTTAGAATTACAAGAGGAAGCTGTTACATGTAGATTATGCTGTATTTTTCTGCAGTGATGGCAGTTACTTACAAAAATTCCCACATAATTCTAGGACTGAAGTTTCTCTAAAAATACACACGTAAAAATTCCGTTATCTTGAGGTGAATTTGGGTCATTTAGGTGTATAAGTAGTATTTATTAAAGAGCCTCTTTCCTGCTTTGGAGGAGTCCTATGGAAGACTTTGCCTGCAAAGCCCCACGTGGGCTTAAGAAAAGGTGCAAGACATAATGGGAGAGGGGAGCAAAAGCTCCAAATAAGAAAAATAATTTTGTCAGCTTTGGGATGAGGGATCATTTTTCAGTGGAGCAAACACCTGTAATGGAAACATTGAAGCTGGAAATTCCCCTGAAAGACACTCTGCATGACTTTTTGGTTTTTTATGCATCCTTCTTGGAGATCAGCGATAAAGGCAAAAGACCAGAATTCACAGGCAAGCAAACTCTTGCCTTTCCAAATCTAAGCAGTTAAGTGACAGCTTCAAAAATGCCATTGTCATCTAGTTACCAGCATGTGCTTTACTGCATCAGCTTGGTACAGTACAGAAACGCTGGCAGGACAGGGTTTTGTTTCAGACTGATTTCCATCAGCCTTCTCAATTTCAGAAAAACAAACCCTAAGTGGGTATAGCTGGAGGAAAAGAGAGTGCTAATTAGGGGCACTGTGCGCCGAATTTGACTGAGACTTTTAAAACTGTCTCTGCCTCCAGCCACCACCACAGCAGTGGCAGCTCCTTCTTTGTAACTTTGGAGCTGCAGTGGAAGCAAAACCCATGCCAGGGACCTTTCTGAGTGTCTGCGAGGTCGTTCATGCTATATTCGTGCTGAGGATCAAGAAAGGACTTGTTGCACCTTGAGAGTGAGAATAGCTGCTAGGGATGGCGCAGGATTAAACTCACATGCTTCCAAGTCACCACGGGGTTTCTCAGTGTCAGTGTTTAAGATGGTGTGTTCAGCAGTGGCCCTTTCAAAAGGAGTAAATCCTCTGGTTATGCGTGTGAGAGTTTGATATTGTCAAATTGCAATTTGAAATGGTGCAGATTTCTTTTGTCTCTCGGGAAGCTCAAATTCCTAGGGCTTCTTTAATGAAGAGACCTTAAATTTTTATTTCCATTTTTTATTTATTAGCAGAGCTCCTCTCAAGTATGCTGTTCGTGTGCCTCGAATTATTCATAAAATGTGGAAGGGGAAAAAAACCCAAGAAGTGAAAAAAAAATGCAAAATCTTTGTATGACAGAGAGCAAACTCAGTGTCATTGCTGTGTTGAAGAGCCCTTGGACATCTTGTGGTTGGTAGTGTGGGACATGAGGGAAATTCAGATTTCTGCTTTTGAGTTGGGCAGCCTGGGTTGTGCTGTGTGCTAACGCACAGCTACTTCTGCGTGAAGGGTGGAACACACAAGTCTGTGTCACAAGGAAACTCGAAAATATGTTCTTGGTATATTAACAGGGAGGTAACAGGGAGGGTTTGTGTAGGCTTCAGCATTTCAGGAAAAAAAAAAATCCAACAAAAAGTGTTTGTGGTTTCTGAGTTCCCTCACACCACCTCTTCAGATCCCTGTGATGAGAACCAGGTTTCAGTGAATTAATCTTCTATCTGTTCATGTGTGCAGTAACTCAGAGCCAGGGCACAGCTAGGGGAGAACGGAGAGGGAGGGGGGAGGTGTGAGTACTGAGGTTGGACCTCGTGTGTTTATGAGTAAAGGTTATTTCCCACAGAATAATTCATGTGTGGCTTTGGACAAAAAGAGGTTTTTATGGCATTCCTTCAGCTGGTATAGGTCTTGTGTGTATGCTCACATTAAGAGCCCTAGTCTGGGTGGGATTTTGCTGTGTTTGCTTGGTCAGGTGTGGGATTTTTTCTTTGTCACGTTTTTGTTTTGTTTCAAATTGCATCTTGAGCCAGTGCTTCCAGTTCTGAAATTTGCTACTGAATTCAATACAAGCTGTCTCCAGCCATTTCCCTGTGAAGCTGTGTTATAATTGAGCATTCTTTCTACAATTTTCTGCTGTTAGTTTAGTTTTTAAATATTCCTTTTTTTTTTTCCCTTTGCAAGACGCTACAAAATACGTAAATTATTTAGAAGAAGCATAGGCCAGGTACAAGATGTCTCAGCTTGATACAGCACTTTTCAAAGGATTATTACAACTTGTTAATAACTTTGTGTGTAGGCTTCAGCTCTCTGCCTCTAATAGCTGGTGTAAGTATATGCTGGCTGAGAGGAAAACTACTTGAAAATAATACATTCGAGTGCTTCAGAAATGTCCTTATGTATGGCACTAGATAAAACATCAAACGTTAAATGGGGTGGGGGTTGTGTCCTCAGTAAGTACTTCTTTAAAAATTAATATATTTGATATATCTAAACCCACAAATCTTCCATGTAATTTTGTCAGAATATGGCAGATGTTTTCACTTTTAAGGTATTGTAGAAGAAAATTATGAAAACAGTAACAATTACATTATTATTATTATTATATTATAGAAGACATTTGCTGTTTCTTGTAATGGTTCTGGATTCTTCTCATATGTCTTTCCAGATGAACTAAGAAAAAAAAAGTTATCTATATAATTTTTTTCCGCCTTTTCAACAGTTTACTGCTTGTCAGTAGTGTTGTGTCACAATAGCTGATTGTGGGGATAGCCTCCTTACATTTCAAAGCTACACATTTTGCTTTTAAACGTCAATTTTGAGGTCAAATTTGCCTAGAATCAGCTCTGAAAAATCTCTGAACAACTGTAGCTTAAGTAAATTCTTAAAAATTTTAGGCAAAATATGTTTTGTTTTGGGTTTTGTTTTGTTTTGTTTGGGGTTTTTCTTGTCATTTTTTTGAACTGGGGAAGATTTGTTATTCTTTGATAGCCAGGAGCTGAGTATGTCATTGCTAGATACAGTGGGGTCTGAAATACTGAGTGACGTGCTCCATGTGGAACATAGCCCTGAAAATAAGAGTTTTATAAGGGGAATGTTGGCACAACACAAACTTTATTAATAGTTGCGGTCAGTCTGCTGTAATGTTTAAAATCCCTAGTTTCCATGTCACTTTGTAAATACAGCTTTACTTCGTTTGCTCAAAGATTGACCCTTTCTGACTTTTGGATTTGTGCACTTTTCTACTTTTACTCAGTTTTGTGGTTTTTTTTTTTCCTGTTAAAGAAAACATGGAGGCATTGTTTTAAGATTTGAGATGGGGGATACTGAAGATAATTTTTATATGTAAGAGCTTTTTTTTTGTTTGGGTTTTGGGTTTTTTTTTTTTGTTTGTTTTTTTTTTTTTTTTTTTTTT